>JARCZZ010013798.1:0-39939 GCA_030323915.1 Brotogeris chrysoptera
TGTTCTGAAGCTTTGTCTATAAAAGACGCTGCTTGCCTGTAATAAATTGTCAATGCTTGATCATATTGGTCAGAGTTCGTTGTCCTGGATCCCCTGCACAAAGCGTATATAAAAGTGATCAAGAAGCAGGCCCTGAGAGCCTTGCTAGCTGTCCTGAGTGCTTTAACACAAATCAATCATTCTACTCTTTCTCAGTCCAAAAGGCATATTTAGAATGGGCTGTAATCGAACAAAGTGCTCTTGAAAAAAAAAACGGTAATTTGTCATGAAGGCCATAGATTGTGTGTTGAAATGAGAGGAAATGCAAAGTGAACCATTGTGTCTGATATGAAATGAGTTTCCTGCACTGGAGGCTGATCCACGTCATGTTTAACATGTGCCAAGCAGTCTGTATAAGAGCAGATTGCAGTTTTATTAATTTATAAACCAACAGTTTATTTTTAGAAGCTGTCAGCAGTCAGTCAGAATAGCAATCAATATGACCAAATGTGGAATGATTAATAAAAGTTGTTACTTGGAGTCCACTTTTTTCTCAGTGGTTTCCTTCATATTATTTTTTTCATAAAGAACAGAAAGACCTTAGTCAAGACTTACAGGTTCTGTGCTTGACAAAATCCCAGAGTAAGGAGGACACTGACTTTCACCTGGCAAATAACTGGAATCTGAAACCAACAGTTCATGACTCTTCATTTCTAGTGAGATACAAGACAGAGAGTTATATATATAACCATACATCTATCTATCAATCTCTATCTCTCAGGTATTCTCAGCCCTTCCTGTCTCCAATATGAAACTAAAATTAAAACCTAATCTCTGAAGAGCCTGAACAGGTTTATCTCCTCTTGATGATTTAGCAAAAATTGTAATAGAAATCATGGGTTAAGAATTCTTCTCTATATTTGAATTACATTGTGTTGCCTCGCTGTGTTAAATAATAGTTGTGACAAAGCCCAAGATTCTCTTGCTTTTCTCACTTCAGTATTCACTATGTTCCCACCATTTTTAAACCCTTTTTACCTGTCAAATGGCAGTTGATAAATCCCTGGTGGATTAGGGCCATGCTTTTCACATGTAACTTTCCAATGACTGTACAGAGAACAGTGTCTGTACAAAGAACAGTCTTCAATTCCCATGAAGAAGAAAGGGTTTCAATAACTGAAGTACTAAAGAGTAAGAATCTTTCCTTTTGAACTGTATATACTATCTGGGGAAGCAGAATGTCATACTGAGATGCAACTGAATGGATACTATATGCAAAATATTTTCTAACACGTGACTTGAGCCACTCGTGTAATATCAAGCAAATTGAATACTCAATATTCAATGAGGTAGCTAACTGAAAGCATCAAAAAAAATTTTGTTAAGAAATCATTAGTAGATAGAAGCCAATAGTAGATAATAGTAGACTAGTAGACTATATAGTAGACTAGTAGACTAATAGTAGACTAGCAGATAGTCTCCAAGTGGGACTACAGAGAATCAGGCGTAACATTATTCCAGACATACACTTGTGAGGTAGAAGTACATATGGATGTCATAGAAAATGTCATGATCTCTCAAAAAATCACTTTCAAGCCCAAAGCTGTGTGCTCACGCTGGTCCCTATGGCAACTGTCCAACAGTACAAAGACACAACCTGCACTTTACATGGACACCCTTCTCTCCTTAGCACATCCACTGTCTCCATAGACAATGTGCTCTGGCACTGCAGGAGGATCGTAATGCTCGGTCTTGCCTAAAGTCAATGTGGAAAACAGATTATTTGCCTCCTGCTGGCTTTTCTGTATCTGGAGATTGTTATCACTTAGTCACCAGCTATTCTTATTTCTAAACTGAATGCTGTTGATCCTTTTAATCAATTTCTGCACAATGATCATATTTCTAGATATTTTTGTGTTCTGGTCTTTTTTTTTTTTTTTCCTTCTTTTTTCTTTCATTTTTCTCTGGATGCAAGCAAACTTGCTCCACAGTTGTTTGAAAAGGGGTAGAAGGAGGAGGAAGGAAATTCCCTAGATTTCCCCCCTGCAGGTAAGATATTTGAGGCGGAGTTTTGCCAAGGCCAAGTAAAATTACTTTGTGAATCTTACAGTCTTCCTGTTCATAGAGCCACTGTTTGCCTTTTTTACAAGAGCTTGACACTGTTGATTCACATCTGTTTATGATCTTTTGCAAGGTCCAGGCCCTTTTCTTCTAAACTGTTCCCTAGACTACTGTACTACAGCACAAATTGGTAGAGCTGGTTGTTCTTTACAAAGGAAGTGTTGTATTTGAGCTTAATTAATTGTATCTTGTTTTCTTTTCAAAGGACATACTACACTAATTTGCCAAGATAATTTTGCATTCTAATACTTTCCTCAAGTGTACTGTCAGTGCCTCCTGGCTGTAAACATGGCCAGTAAGCTCTGGGCCTCATGAGATCTTGATAAAACCAGAATCATTTATAAGGCAAAGCACAATGTTATATTCTTTGAGGTTTGTTTTTTCTCATCTGTATGATTAAATTAAACACACTCAGGATTTTTGTCTAGGATCGATACCAACTGTATAGACTCTGTAGTACTAAATCCCAGGATATGGTACCTGTGTCCAAACTACGACTGTGGGGTCTAAATCTGTGCCAGAATGATTTAATTATCTGGGTAATAAGTTGCACTGCCTGAGAACTTCCTCAGGTTTTCTGTTTAATTTCCTAGTATTGATTTTGCCATAGTGCTAGCTGGTAATCAAATCTAAGCAAAGGTGTCACCCAGGCACCTGAAATCTGATGTCAGGGTCCCTGATGCATGCAGGTTTGTAAACACTAAGGCTTACAGACCTGCATGTATTTGAAGAGTTATCAAGATAAGTAGAGATCTACTTTGGCATTATAAAGGAGAAGTCTATCTGCCTGCCTGCAGATGTAAATCAGTACATTACCTTTCAGGCTTAACCTGAACCAAAAGCTTTCCTGAGTGAATGGTTTAAAAGTAGGAAAAACTGTAGGAGAAAGTTACAAGGACTGCTGCAGTTGAATGGCTCACTGATCCCAATCACAGCACATGTGCCAGGTACAGACAGGCACAGAAAGTGTTTCAGTAATTCAGGAGTGTCTGTACCAAGAAAAGGCTGAATTCCCAAGGCTAATGAGAAAGATTGGCTTATACTTTTGTGTGTCTGGTTGGATATGTTGTTCCTACTAGACGCACCACTTAGTTCTGAGAGATTATGTTACTGTTTGTCAACTGAAGGACAGGATAATGTTTTTTCTTTTCCTTGTGACCAACCATTCATCAATGCAATAAATGCAGTACAAGATTGGACATGAACCTCCAACACTGTGTTTGGCACCAAGAGGGCAGTTCTGTAATCTCCAATACTGTTGTTTGTTGGTTCATTAGAGACAGAGGACTGCTTTGTTTACCTCGGTTCTTGTACTGGAGCCTATCCTGGAAGATTTTAGGTTATGCAAGTACTTATAGGCTGAACAAGGCAGAATTTGATAAACATGCATTTATAGGCAAAGCAAAAGGCTTTAGCATCCACCTGCCCTTGTGGTGTCCAGAGCCAAACTTTAGATACTGAAAATACAATTCAGCCACCATGAGACCTTGAAAGTGCATAATGATTATGGCTTTTGGGAAGCCCCACATATGGAAGAGCTACATGAGTACTGGGAAAGCTCCAAGTTTTCCGTCAACCTTACTTAGTTCCTTTCATAAGCATACAATACAGAGTGTGTTATGGGCTTTGACTCAGCTGAGCATGTTGTGTAACCAGGCAGCAACTTTTCTCACCTGTCATACACCCAGGAGTCAATATACTTTGCATATCTCATGGAGAACAGGATCCTGGAGGTAACAGTGGATAGTCTCACACACTCTTAGCCAAAACCACATGCGAGCTCTCTGGGGCTGACAGGGAGTGCTGACAAATTACACCTCTCCTACACACGGCAGTTGGCCGATGTCTGTGACCTCCTTACCTCCATTCTTTACAGCACGGACGTTCAGTGATTCCTGCTTAGATTATATTTTATTCCTCTTCCAAACACTCTTTCTTTCCAGATACCTAGGTGCTGAAGAACTCTGAAGGATCATCCACCTTCAGGAAAGCTAGCTAAGCCTCTAGGTTATAGGATACCAGGCTGCAAACTACTGCTCGTCTCTCCTCTTGCTATGGAGTCAACTCCAACTGTTTTTTTCTTTGAGTGAATGCCTTTACAACTGTGATACGGTAGTTCTTTTTGATTTTAACTAAATTCAGATTTCTTTTCTACATGTAAAAAACAAGGAAGTTCAACAAGACAGAAGGAAGGAACTTAGTTCTGCCATAGTTCTGCCACAGTGAGGCAGGGGTTGAAGAAAATCTTCAAGGGGATATTGGTGCAGATCTACCCAGGAGTAGAAGAATGTGGACTTACCTCTCTATATCCTGTGTAAGATATCTAACTTCAACCTATTGGCCAAAATGCAACTGTCACCCACTTCCTTCTCTATTATAAGAGAAAGAGTTTCCCTTTGTTGTTTAAATCTGGGCTGGAGGTCCGGACACAGAAGTTTACAGAGTTAGGAAAGAGAACAAAACAGTGAAATGCAGCGTAATGCATCCACACACAACCTATGGGAAGGGCAATAGGACAATCTCATCTTCAGGATATCCATAATTAGCTCTACATGATCTGCTTTCCAAGGACCTGGCAGTTTGTTTGTAATACTGCGCAGCCTGGTCTGCTTCGGGTGGTCATGTTGTCCATTTCTAATCACTTCCTATTGGTTTGCTTGGGTGACTGGCTGTTTTGGCTTCAATGAATGTTACTGTGAAATAATCATTGTCACCCATATGGTATACAGTCAGTTCTAACAATCACATGAAGTGTAGTTACTGCTATATACTCAAACATCTCATATGTATACATACAAAATGAGAACGTATCCTGGAAGGAAGAAACCCATACTGTGATCGAGAGTTGAACATGCCTTGCATCTGAGCAATGGAATGGATCTTTGAATTTTGCTTTTTACCAGTTAATATTTTTGTTTTAATCTGCGTCTGTTTTCAAGGCTCATAAGAAAGGTGCTCACTATGTGGGTAACACATTTTTTTAGTGGGCTTCTTTTCCATAGAAAATCTCTGAGGAAATCTTGAAGAACATCAGTATCTTCATGCCAATTCATGCCAACAAACAGAAGGTCTAATTTCCCAGTCTAATCTTCTGTTGCTCAGTTACCTATGAGCACCCTGAATAAAATGATTTCTTACTGTCTCAGAATCTTCTTGCCACCATTTTTGTTGTAGATTCTATATTTTTGTTTCTATCTAGATACATTTTTCCAGTTCTGTTTTGGTTTCTTTCCCAAGAGAAAGCTATGTTTTCTGTCCACCTCTTCTATTTACCTGCAAAGTAATAGGCAGAAGCATGCTGGACCAGACTTGCATCATAAGCATGAATTAGGCTCTAAATGAAATAAGAAAATATTAAAATAAAATTCATAGCTAGCCCCTTTGGTTTGGGCTTTTGCTTTTTGGTTTTTTTTTTTTTTTTTTTTTTAATGCTGTTTCTCACACATGAATGTCTTTGCAGAAGCTGGTTTGGAATCTACTTTGAAATCAAATGTCTTGATTCTCCCAAAGAAGGATTACTCCAGGAGGTTATATATAAAGCAAGAAATAGACCATTAATACAATATAATACGTTTTCCACATCTGTTTTTTCATTCCAGTAAACAAGTGGGATTATACCTTGCCGAAAGTAGAGCAGATTGGTTACTTGACCACTTAGCGCTCCTCATGTCCTGCACTCTTCAGGTTCCTTTTTGTGCCATCCAGAAGAAAGGAATATGCAGAAGAAAGGAATATCCAGAATGTTTCATATGTCAGATGCAACACTTTTCTCCCATTGTCTTTTCTGAAGGGAGAGAAACATGTATGAATGCTTTTACCCAGTTCTTTATGTTTTTTCTTGCTTCTTCCACTGCTCACAGCTTACTGCTCATTAGCCATCTCACCTGATGTGAAACCTTCACTTTGCAAACAGAATAAAATATTAATTTAAGAAAGCTCTTTTCTAACCTGGACCAGATTGAACTCCATGTTAGATTTCTAAGTTGTGCATTAAAATTATTGTGCCTCTAAATCTGTATTGGCAGCTGCTTAAGTGCAGATTCAACATGCTCATATGAACTCATTGGCAGCTTTGTTTCCCAGATGGAGTTTTATTTGTTTGTTGTTATTTTCAGAGTGAACTAAAAAAAAGCATCCAAGCAGCAGTTTCTGTACATTCTTGGAGAGAATTGTAAATGATAACCTGAGGCATGAAAAGTTTACTTTAATCTGCAACATTGATTTTGGTAAACTAATTGAAATTGAACGCTGCCTGGCTTTGTATTATAACACAAAAAGCCACTTCAATGCACAATTAGGAGGAGCGAAATCTCAACACCATACCTCTATATAGCATAGCAAATAAAATATAAGTATTTAGGAATGATTTTACATTGTCCACTGTAACCGATAAAAAAAGATAGTATAACAACTTGTAGAAAACAAACAAGGACCTAATCAAATTCAGGTTAACCTGCAGTGAGCTTTTTTGCATCTGGACTTTAATTAGATATTAGTTGAATAAAAAATATCAAAGAGAAACTGTATCAATTGCTCTCTTAACTTCATAATGTGTACATAATTAATGTGACTGTGGAGTTCATTTGCAACCCTCTGCTGATGCTTGTATACTGCCCCAAAATACAGAAGTATTTGCAAATAGAAGAAGTTAAATCCGTGACTCACCACAAAAAAAAGTGTGTTTGTCTGCTTGCTTGTTTGTTCATTCCTCTTGGTAGCACCTTAAACTGTTCTGATATAATTTGTAGGATGAAACTTTCATTTCTCTTTTGCAGGTATGTGTGAAAGCACTACAGCCAAGAGGACGGGCAGAGATTATCCATCTGGGTTTTGGAGGAAATTGCCTTCACATGTTTCTCCAGAGATAAGGAGGAAGGAGGTCCTCCATTCAGAAGTGTAGGAAAACTGAGGCTATACCTGGAGGTAGTGGAAGGGATATGTTTGTAGTGGTGCTGCTGAAATACCTTGCAACCTGGGTTGTTTTTCTTTGCTTATCATGCTGAGAATTTTTCTCAGATTCATTGTTAATTCCTAAATTTTCCCCAGGTATAAAATGTTAGGGTTACAGAATTTGGGGGTTGTTTTCACTTGTTTTCTCTTTGTCTGTCATATAAGATATGGTCTGTACCACAGGTTTATCAGGGCACATTTTATCCAGGCAGTTTTCTCTACTATTGCAGAGGTCTAAAGTTTTGTGGATTTTTTTTTGCAAACTAACACAGATTTTGAGGTGTGAGTTATGGGGTGATATATTCCACATGTTCCCTACAAAATTATATTGAGTAATTTGTGGGTTGCTGTCTGCAGGAGTTGAGTGAGGTAGATTGTCAGTGACTCCTGTTGATTTATGTTTTGGTCTAATCCCAGCTGGCAACTAAATTCCTTCTATCTGCTTACTCAGTCCAATCCCCCCTGGTGGGATTGGGAGGAGAATAGCAAAAAAAAGAAAAACACATGGGTTGAGATAAGAACAGTTTAATGATTGAAATAAAATAAAATAATAACAGTAATAACAATAACAAGAAGAAAAAAAAAGAGAGAGAAATAAAACTCAAAAAAGCCCAAGCAATGCACAGTACAACTGCCTCCTACCTGCTGGCCAATGTCCAGCTTGTCCCCATGCAGTGATCATCCCCTTCTAGACCCGCTCCTCCTAGTTTATATATTAAGCATAACATTCAGTGGTAGGAATACTCCTTTGGCTAGTTCAGGTCAGCTGTCCTGGCTGTGATTCCTCCCAGCTTCTTGTATCCCTCTTCACTGAAAAGAGAAAATGAGAAGATCATGATTTCCAGAGCATGGGAAAATGGAAAGACCACGATTCCGGTAAGCACTACATAGTAACAACTAAAACATGGGTGTGTTATCAACGTTATTCTTAGACTACAGCCAAAACATAACACTGCACCAGCTAGCTGGAAGAAAATTAACTGTATTTCTCAAATATTAACTCTATTTCTAGAAACCCGGGACAATTTAGCAGTTACCTGTAGTTGTGGAGCTGACATGACTCCGGTGACACCTTCAGTTGTACATGTCAAAGTATGTGTTAAGCATGGGAATTAACCATCACAGGGCTCCCACGACTGGGACAAAAGCAAGGGTTGAAGTGGAGCAGTGCTTTGGGTGCTCAGGCCTTCAGTCTTTCACCACTGAGATGAAGCATTTTGTTTCTCGTAGACTGGACAGGGATTCCTTGTTGGACAGAGGCTGGGCTGTACTCAGAACACCTGGGACACATCCTGCCACGGTCTCAATGCCAGTGAAAAAATGATGCTTTCCCTAGCTTTCATTTCCTTAAGTTTAGCCCCTGAAAAACTTGCTTAAGGGGAAATAATCTGACACTTTTAAAAACTTATGTTTCTTTATGGGCAATTTTTTAGTGGAAAACCTTTTCTCAGCACTGTGCTAAAAAACTTACAAAACCTTTGGAGCCAGACAAATATGTATGTGTCTAGCCTCCCAATGCATTTTGCCCTTTATATCTACTTCCTTTCTAGGCGGATGGTGATCGAACAAGGTATGCATGTGCATGCAAGTGCAGTGCCAGAGCATGTTTCTATTCCCAGTGTAGTTAATATGTTCTCACTATAAGTCCCTCCATTTGTGTTCAGAACAGCAACATGCAGCCATCCAGCTTCAGAGGGTTTTGTCTGGACTGAAAAAAGTAAAAGTATTCTTTTTTGGGGGAGTGATAGAAAGGAAAGCAGTGGATGAGCCAGCTGGCAAGTATGTTTTTAGATACATTAAATTGCTGCTGTATGCTTAACAATGGCAAATAATCTAGTTTCTGGGACTTGAATTTGTTGCCTTTTGGAAGAACTGGGAAAAATTTTACCCTTGTCAGCAGACTGGAATAGGTTACAAATTTGTCAGGATTATTCCACTCTTTACTTCTCACAAACAGACTGAGGGCCCTAAAGATGCAGAAATGTGGATTGGGAGAATTAGATTCCATAAATTATCTCATACCAGGAATTTGGTTCCAGCCTGGCTCTGTAGGGAACTGGGGATGAATGAAGGCACTCCTTTGAAAGGCTGGGGAATGGGAGTGGACAACCTTCTCTCTGTTCATCAGAGAAGGTGGTGGGTGTGTCAGTGTATCTTGTGTGAATAACCTCTGAAAGCTGCTTCAGACAAGCCTGCATAGAAAGAAATTATTACCAGCATGTTTTGTACAGATTTTTAATTGGTTGTACATCAAGCCGGACAGAGAAAACTGTCTTTCCATGGATTTCTATGAAAAACAACTGCTTGCTAGACTTTTTATGCTTTAATAATTCAAGCTTTTGATCACTGAAAGAGCTAAAATACTTTGGCTGCTTTCCCTTATCCTGCAGAGTCCATTTTTTTTCACTTTAATAACCTCCTCCACTAACTTTTGGCATGGACTGCCTCAAGTGGTTGTGGCCCAGGTCAATACACACAAGTGCGAGTATCAGCAGCTGGTCTAATGCAGTGAGCTGATTTCTCAGGTACAGTACAGCTCCACAGTGTGTTTTAGAGTATGGTACCTCTGCATTATTGCTACGTTATGTATTTTCTCTTTTATTATTATTTCTAGAATAAGGAGCAGAGTTGAGTGTACACACTAACTTGGTATATTGCCTTGCTGCGGGGTTTGATCAGAGGACACTACAAGACGTCAAAAGGAGTGTGAACAGCAAATTGAAGAAGGTGATCCTGCCCCTCATCTTTGCTCTTGTAAGAACTTACTTGAAGTATTGTGTACAGTTCTGGTGTTCTCAACATAAAGAAGGATATGGAGCTGCAAGAGCAAGTCTAGAGGAAGGCCATGATATTGATCAGCAGGCTGGGTCACCCTCCTTATGAATACAGGCTGAGAAAATTGGGGTTGCTCAGGTGAAGAAGGGAAGGTGGGGAGACCTCATAGCAGTCTTTCAGTATCTGAAGGGGGCCTACAAGGATGCTGGAGAGGGACTTTTCATCAGGGACTGTAGTGATAGGACAAAGGGGTAATGGGTTTAAACTTGAACAGGGAAAGTTCAGGTTAAATAAAAGGAGGAAGTTTTTTACTGTGAGGGTGGTGAGGCACTGGAACAGGTTGCCCAAAGAAGTGGTAAATGTGCCACCCCTGGCAGTGTTCGAGGCCAGGCTGGACTAAATGCATTAAACTGAAACACCTAGAAGGGTTTCCCACAGACAGTGCAACAGTGTACGCTGCATATTTCCCTGCGCATTCTCTCCAGCATACCGGTTCCCTCAAACTGGCTGTCCAGCTGCAGCTCCCCAGCTGTGGCCAACTGTGTGACTTACTAGATCAGAACAGACTGAACAATGTAAACTTCCCTCAGTCAACGCCTATCAAGTCAGGTCATTCAGAAACATTTACATTGTCAATAAAAAATCATAGAACAGTTAGGGTTGGAAAGGACCTTAAGATCATCTAGTTCCACCCCCCCTGCCATGGGCAGGGACACCTCCCACTAAACCATGCCACCCAAGGCTCTGTCCAATCTGGCCTTGAACACCGCCAATGTACCTGAATGAAAATCTCTACTTTGAACATCTGAAACTGGCACTTAAAATCCTGTTTGGATTCAGATTTTAGTGGCTCATTGTTAGTCATGACCCATGAAGTGAACTTCCTTTCACTCTGTGGCTTTAGTCCTTTCTGCACTTGCAAGTTAGACTTGTTTGATTGTATTACTTTCTGACAATATTTTTAATGTATGTCCTGTTATTCATCAATTAAAAATTGATGAATAAAAAAATTGATATATTTTATCTGAAAGTTTCAATGCTATTTTCCATAAATCTATGGATCATTCTTTGGATTATGGTAAACCTGTTGCATTCAGAAACTCATGGTATCTATGAAGCTGGTATTTTAATACACAAAAGCAGTAGTTTTTCATCATGGGAGAAGAAATGTGAAGTTTGTCCGCTGTAATCCACAGAAAAGAAATATGCAAAATTATGGGATAGTTTCTTCCCACTACTGAATCTGAAGACCTTTATAGTCATACTTTTGGGTCAATAACAAAGATATGAATCATCAGTTCCAGCTTAAAAAATATTTAAAATAAAAGTAAATCAAAGTATTTTCAGTAACAATTATCAGGTTCATATCTGCTGAATCTTTTGGAGTACTAACCTGCATCTCAGCCTCAGCAGTATAAAGTTAGGACTAAATAAAAAATAATAAATAAGCCAAGCAATGAAAAATGTGGAATGGCTTTATTATGCTTTACTCCCTAAAGATAAATACTTCTTAAATTCTTTGCCAACTCCTTTAGCAAGTTAAGTTATTCTAAACAATAATAATTGCATACCGGTAGCTTTCCATTTTATTTGCGTTGAATGACCACTTATTAAATATTTTTTCCCAAGATTTTCTTTCCAAGAATGCTTTAAATACCTTAATCTGTATGAGAAATAGTGAATTGACAGTGGTCTGACAGAATATACTTCTCTGAGAGATGTGTGACTACTGCTTACACAAAATAGGACGCTTTAGTTAACGGCGCGTCTGGCTGTGTTTTTGAAAGGGTCTGTTCATTAAAAAAGCACCTGAGCATTTGTGAGGATTACATTGCAGCTCGCAGTGCTATGACTTTTTACAGAAGCAGGACAGAGCTGATCTGAAAAGCAGTTAATTTGATTTCTATATTAATTAGGTGAAAAGACTTTCATATGATGCTAAGAACAGATACAGCCAACTTCACTACTGCAACACTAATACTGACAGTGAATAAAAGATTATAAAGATACAAGTAAAGTAAATATACAGATGGAAAATTCATTGGGAAGAAGTGTATTCAGTGATTGCCGTGTTTTAAGCTGTAAATCACGCAGTTTGCTCACTCATTACCCCCTCTTTCTTTCCCCCAGCTCCTGGAGGGATGGGGAGGAGAATCAAAAGAATGCAACTCCTCCCACAGGTTGAGATAAGAACAGTTCAGTAACTAAGGTATAACACAAACCGCTACTGCTATCACCAATAATAATAATAACAAGAGAAATACAAGGAAAGAAAATACAACTGCTCACCACCCGATACCAAGCCCTATGCAGCCACAAACTGAACTCTTCCGGGTTCCTGCCCCCAGTTTTTTTCTATCCTGAGCATGACGTGCTGTGGTATGCAATACCTCTTTGGTCAGTTTGGGTCGGGTGTCCTGTTTCTGCTTCCTCCCGGCTTCCCCTCCTCCCTGGCAAAGCATGAGACTCAGAAAGTCCTTGGTCAAACCAAATATTCTAAGCTGAAACTATAAACATTGGTGTTATCAGCGCTGTTCCCAGGCCGAAAGTCGAAAACACAGTGTTGCACCAGCTACTAAGGAGAAAAATGACTGCTACTGCTGATCCCAGGACAGTGATGATGAAAAAATGCAGACTCTTATGGGAGAGCATATATTTTTAATCTATAAAGTGATCTGGATGAAATATGCACGTTTACAGTCTGGCATCTAGCATGTGTTACATGGCTAGCTTTGTTTGAAGGAAGTACACGGCTTGTCTTAATCTAAGTCCCTCCCCATTGCTAAGATCTGTAGTTCACAAAAAGGCAGCCTACATGCTGCCAGTTTAAGTACTCTGAAAAAAGTCCTCCAAAATATCAACAATTCAGATTGCTGCCCTTGTGCTAGTGCCACCCTCACAGGGAAAATGTTTCCCTGTTTTTCTGGGCATGCATGCCTCTCAACTGCCAGCATCATGGTCAAGCAATCAGGGATGTCAGCCCAGAACATGTACCCTCATCTGCCTGCTGTAAATTTTCTCTTTAATTTTTACATACATGTAAGAAGAGACATTAAGAGTAATATCAACTCTACCTTGAGGCTTCACCATAGCTTTAAATGTAATCTTTACTGCACAGTTCAATTTGATTTAAAACAGTACTACATCAAAACTGATATTCCACCTCTCTACTGCTTTCCCACCATGCTGCTTTTAATGAAATCCTGAGTTTGGAAGAGGATATATTCATTATTTACACCTTAGTGTTGACAATAATTTGTTATTCCATTTCATGGGTGAGAATCCAGATTCAAAATAAACCTGCCTGTGCTACCTCTGAGTGTGATCATCTATACCAAGAATTATCTTGCACACTAATAAGTATGTTCCCTCAATTCCTGATTTCAAATCGTTATATACTCTCTTTCATGCATGATAAGCAAGTTCTGTAGTAGGATTTACAGCAGCAAATTAGGCTCTAAGGGGAGTTATTAATATTTATAATAGTTCATGTTTTCTTGAGAACTTTAGCTGTTTGGGGAAGGAAGGGTCAAGAGGTTACATTTTTCTGCATTTCTCCCTCTCTAACTATTAGATACAGTGAATAATTTATGATTCATCTGAATATGGATGTAGACCTTTTCTATAGCCATCCTCTCTTGGGACAGCTCAAACAGTTATTTTTAGAACTCCTCCACTCTCTAAGATTCTTTTATTTTAAAGTGCTGGAGATAAAGGCTTTCAATGCACTAATCCCAAACCTGAAATTTCAAGCTGTGCACCTTCCAAGATTGATAAGAACATGAAATAATATGACTTAAAAGGAGTGGCCAGGGAATAAAATCTTGGCAATTCTGGTGTCCCCTTACAAATAATTTATTAAAGTACAGCAGTTATAAGAGGACCTCATGATCTGTAATAGACATGTAGCAACTCTGCTGAGATAAAGCACTTCTCCTGAGTTCAGGTCAATTCACTAGGCAAAGTAACTATGCGCAGTCTGAAAATAATCTTTGGCATAGTAATGCATATTCCTCCACAACACTCCATAGTGCTGACCTGAGAACTTCTAAGGGTATGGATAAGGATACAAATTGTACTGCTAACTTTCCTGGGATCCAGGTTAAGTCTGTAAACCATGTGCCGGTTTTTAAAGGAGCATCCAAAAGATGCAGTCACATCCTTTATTCGCCTGAAGTTGAAGCTCTCCTCAAAGCATTATCCAAAATAAACTTTACTCTTAATCCACCAAAGCAACATGGTCATTCATAAATGTTCTGTCAGTCATTTGTACACTTCTTTTCATGTACTGTTTTACAAAACAGTTTGTATAATTAAACTGAATAACTTTAGGCTTGAATACACAACCTGGGAGCAGGTCTGAACTAGAAATTTTGTTCCAGTATATATTCATAAGCAGTAAATTTACAGTGTCTTCATATGTTTCTGAGCAAACCACTTGCTCTGCTGGTGTGCCTGCTGCAGTTGCGGCACTGAAGGTTTTGCTGACGTTTCCCTTTTTCTGAGGGGGTTCCCAAAGCCTCTCATTTTCACCCATCCCCAATTGCTAACCAGGACAGTGTCTGCGGCCAGGTAAATTTCCCATAAGCTCTTATTCTCTACGTTCCCATGACCAGCAACTGCTTAAAAGAACTCCACAATTTATTTAAACATAAATATATTTTTTTTTCTCCCGATCATTCCCATCAAGCAAAAGAGTACAAACCAGCAAAAGGCCATATATCTGTGTCTTAGATTAGCACTATGATTTACTTGAGAGTTTGGAATAAATTCGCCTTCTGTCAGATTACTACCTCTGATTCAGAGATTGGCAACCCCCTTCCCACAACTCTCATAACACTTCTGCTCCAGAAAAGCAACCGTTTCAGCTTGCCTATTCTCCTGTTCTCAGATATTTTTTTAATAGTTCAACGTGCCCTTTTGCTGTGGCTTTGTCCTTGGAAGAAATAAAATTCTTACACATTTCTGGCAGCCAGATAAGAGGATGCCCCTTATAAGAGGACTACCTTGCAACAAGTCAAATAAAGACAGCATGTGAAATATGCTGTGGTACAAATGCACAACATAGCTTGTACTTCCAGTTATTGCTTATGCTATTACCCTTTAAAGCTGCAAGGCAACTCAGTCCTCTTTCGTGGCTATATGTAGGGTATTTGTTCAGTCTACGTGTGAAAACAGCCTCTCCACTGATGTTAGTCCCTGCTATGTCACTGAATTCTGTGATCCCTTTAAAGTAATACTTTTGACGATTGGATCCTAACCTCTCTTAGATGAGAGGTTATCATCCCCCCCTCTCCTCAATTGTTTCTTAGTTATACAACTGATGTCCTTCTTTGGAAAAGTTTTGTATGTATTTTGCATAACTAACATGCTTTAACCACCTTTTCTCTCTCCCAAATGGGACTGTGGTGTCTCCTTAAATAGCCTTACAGCCTTCAAGGCAGTCCAGGGTTTCTGCAGTATTGTGTGAATTTGTCCTACCTCTGACATGCTTTGGCCCCAGGATAACTGCACACACCCTTTTCCTGTCTTGAGAGGTCTTCACTGAAAGGGTGGCTTAAGGCAGTCTTCCATGTTGCTTGTACGAACATATCCTTCTCATAATAAATGGGATTTTAGGGTTCCTTTTATTATTCTCCCTCTTCTGCCCTGTGTGAGAAGACTGGGCTGGTGAAAAGGCTGCATTTCTCCATGCTACATTACTGATGCTGACTGTGAGGACAATACTTAGCTGGTGTCATAACAGAGTTGCATGAAGAAGCTGTAATTGCTCTACATCATCTGCTAATGCCACCCAAAACCCAAGCACTTGGCTCACCAAAATAACAAAATCAGCCACAAGAGACTTCCAGGTGTATTGAATAGAAGGGATTATTTAGTTTGCTTAGGACAGTAGTGGATAATGAAGCATGAAACGGATGTTGAAAGCTAAAAGGACGTTTCCTTTTACCTGTCATACAATACCACAAAGTGCGCTCTTATGTAAGGTCCCATTGTACAATAGCTAAAGAGACAACATAAAAAATATCATGCACTTAATCAATTCTAATGACATCCTCCTTAATCTAGTTACAATTGTCTATCTCTGTGCTTCCAAGTACAAGAATTTTCTCCTGAGGCATTAATGACTAAACAAAAGGAACTTAGGGAGTTTACCACATTCTTCTGAAATACTGGCCTTCTTGTCTGTTCTCAAATGCAAGTGAGTGGATGGAAATGGCCTTTGTCTTGTCACAGAGGCTGGATGCAAAGCACTGCCATTAGAAACTCATTCTGAAATAAACAAAGATGCATACTGCATTGCTCAACAGATGGTTAAAAACACTAGGATTAAAAAGATCATAAACAGTTTTAGACTGAAAAGTATGTGAAATACTATAAGTACATCATAAGGAAACAAATTATTATAAGTCATCTTCCTTCAACACAAAGCTTTCCAAATCAACTTGTGTCATCACCTATTCATAAGGAACCTGGCAGGTATGTAACAATCCAACTATAAAGCTGAACAAAACAAACAGTGCATTTTGATGTCTCGTCTTTGGGTAACCAAAAGTTATGGAAAACCAGGCTTGAAGCTTCCTTTTCTTCTCCTTGTCCCCCACTTCCAGAATTCTTGGTGGCTCTAAACTGGCATTTCAGCAAAATTTAACTGCCATAGCCCTAACCTGTGATTTTATGGCCAACCCACTCAGCATGTTTAGCACTTCTGAGCACGTCCAGAACTGCCCGGCATCTTGACAGGGCTGATGTGGCTGGCACCACCATCATACCTAAACCCAACCATTTCCCAAACTTGGTCCCTTTCCCTAAAAGATCCCCAGGGGCCTAAACCCATACAGATTTACCAGGTGGTACCTGAGATTCATTGCTGGGATTAGGCTCCCTACAGAATGTATTGAGGGCAGTTTCTTCTTCTTTCTATTTTTTTTATGGTACTTGCAGTAGGAGATCTGCTCACACCCCCTTCTTTTTTACTTGTTACTAAGGTAATAGTCTAATAATTGAAGGATTCATGTAGGAAAGAATGGAGGGCCCCAGGTTCAACATCTACTCAGGGTGAAGGTGTTAAAAATAACATATCCAAGCATGGAAGGACAGTTGGTTTGTAGGAAGCAAATGAAAGCACAAACACTTCCTATGGTATCCGAGTATCAGTTATAGTTCTAGGAAGCATGAATCCAAATATGTTTTGTAATAATCACCCGTTTGTAGGGACAACATCCTGTTTTAAGGATCCAGATGAGATGCCTTAAAGTAGGTCTTTTCCATTGCTAATTGCTCACATCGCTCATATAATGAATTCCAGCAAATATCATCAAAGACAAATAATGTTTAAGTGTGTAGGATGGTAACTGTATCTCTAATGTTATTCTTCTTCTGCTTTTACTGACTTCTGGTCTTGTTTGTCTTAGTGAGGCAGCCATATTTGTATGGGAAAATGCTTCACCAGTGCTCTGTTGTTTTGGAAACTGAAAACTTTGAATCAAAAACAGTTCCACTGAAAACCAAGAATTTTTGTGTGGGAAGGCTGCCTAGATGCCTGTTGCCCAAGTAATCTGTTTGTCCCATGCCACAGTACTTGTGTATCTCCTGGGAGGGGAGGGGATAAGATTTAGAAGTTAGCACAAGAAGGCAACCAAAAAGGCAATAAAATCACCTTCTTGCACCTTCTTCTGCTGTCTGACTGAACTCCACAGACAGGTGGACTGGTTCACTCTGAAATTCTGGAATCAGACTGCATCAGCCTCCACCCTCTCAATTCCAGGTGCCACAGTTCAATGTTTGCCACACAGCCCACCAAAAATCACAAAGGGATTGATGAAATGCATGCAGTTCATGGCTGCCTCCTCTCTTCAGGTCAGAGCTTCCCCTCACATTCCAAGCATGGCCCCTCACATCACTGATGTAAGAGGGAAAAATTTTTGCATCTTAGGCAGGAGGAAGTTTCAAAAATCAGTGAAAAATGTCATAGTCACTGTATTTTTCATAATGCAAGACACACCTTTATAGTTTACAGAGGTTATTTCTTAAACTGATAGAGCTATCTGCAAGTGAAGAGCTCAGGAAACATCAGAAAAATCTACTAGTATAGCAATATTGTTTAAGTTTGAACCTAGATTTACCCAACAGCTTGTGCCTTCTATACTTGGCATACAATTGAGGTTTTGTGATTTATTTTGTCAGAGCTAGAATCTGGCCTTCAGATATGTAGTACTTGTCCTACTTGTTCCAGAGAGACTATATATCATTTTGATCAACACTCAAAGTAAAACTTCCCCAGTGCCAAGAAAATGACATTTACTGAGCCATAGCCTGTCAAATACTTATGAATCATATCACCTAAAAAAAATAGAAAAAGAAATTGTGTGAGAAAAAATTGTTTAGATTTGTCTTCCTCTTTAAACTTTCTTTTTAGTTCTCATCTGAAGTGACTTATTCTGAAGATCCGCTTAAATGCATTCAACTTTTTCCACGCAAAACAAGGCCAATTCAAAATAGTTGTAAGACATTTCACTGTGCATCTATATGTGATGTGCAAGGCAAAACTGATGGCTAACACTGCAGGCATTATTTGTTAACTTTAATTCATACTATCTATCTCATATGCTCCTGTCAGTTCACTCCTCCTACTCCTCCCTTGTTATTATAGATGAATGAAAACTGATGCTTTTGCATTCTTTGTAAGCCATTAAAATATGTTATTTATTTACAGTAAGGCATCACAATGAATAACAAGACACATCCCTGAAGTTTTCAACTTCCTGTTGTAGCTTTTTCTTGGCTTACGCATTGTTTAAAGCAAAACATTATGAAATGATCCCAAACAAAAAAAGCCCCACACTTTTTTTTGGAATTTTACATGGCCAAATTTAAGGGAATCAGATATTGTCAACACTGATACCTGGACCAGTATTCTGAAACAGTTTTACACTCATGTATTTTAGGGTTACATGTCCAAATGGGCTTTCAGTAGCTGTTTTATCACAAGAAAACAAGTACAGAAAATGGAAAGGGACTGTCTATTGGTACAGGCCCAAAATAGAATAATGATTTCAGTGTGAAGTCTGCATGAAAATAATTATTGTGAACATCTTTAGCTACAGTAGCTAAAACCCTTAGATTCAAATAAATGTTGCAGGCCTGAATATTTAGGCCCTTTTCCTCTAAAGCTAAACCCCAAACCTAGAGGACAGAACCCAGAAAACCATAATGTTCAGCCCTGTGGCTGTTGGGAGCACCTGCCTATTATAGCCCAGTTCAGGAGCCAATTACCTAGGATCATGAGCTGGGAATCTGCTCCAAGGGCAGTACTTTCGCTCTAAACCCCAAAAAAGGGCTCATTAAAATGAGTATTCACAATGTCTTTAACATTTTGTAACAGAGAAAACTTTAAAGCCTTCATTTTGCAGTGGGGAAGATCAAGTTTCAGCTCTAGACCTGGTCTATGGTAGGTGAAAGATGTTGCCTGCATATCCAGGAGGAACTTTGGGCACTGGCTGAGTTCTTACCTTTCACTCCCCGTAAGGATATGCCATTGTGAGGAATGAGCCAGTGATTCAAATATGTCAAAGAAGAACTTGAGGTAAGCTATGACTGTGCAGTTCCCTGAAGCGGGTGGAGGATTTGGATGCTAGAGAGAGACTTTTCCTTAGGGACTGTAGTGATAGTACAAGGGGTAACGGGTTCAAACTTAAACAGGGGAAGATCTGGTTAGATATAAGGAAGAAATTTTTTACTGTGGGGGTGGTGAGGCACTGGAGCAGACTGCCCAAAGAAGTGGTAAATGCTCCATCCCTGGCAGTGTTCAAGGCCAGGCTGGACGGGGCTTTGAGCAACCTGGTCTAGTGTGAGGTGTCCCTGCTCAGGGCAGGGCTTGGAACTGGTTTATCTTACGGTCCTTTCCAACTCTGACCATTCTATGATTCTATGATTCTATGAAGGGGGGGATTTAAGACTGTCCTGGAAAGGCTGCACCGGTATTTTAGTGCTTCCATATGCATCATCTGTGTTTCAGTAACATTTCAGCGCAGCAAAATGGCCCTGGCTTCATCTACAAAGAGAATCAGCACCTCTTGCGGTGAGGGCAACTGAGATCTGTACATAACCTGATATAAGTGAAATTTTTCAAGGAAGTCTCCATGATTACCCAGGCTAGATTTCTGTACAGATGCAACCTGTGCATTTATCATTGGTTCTCCATACAGGAGTACATTGGCTGTATAATAATGACTACAAGACAAACCACTTAAGTCTTAGACTTTTTGTAGATCACAATTATTAATTATCAGGTTTTTAACTTCTATGGAACAATCCACATTCTTTTGTGACCACCAAGGTAGGCTGAAAAACTGTTACTTCTGTTTTTTCTAATACTTCTAGTCAGCCTAAAGGACTGCCTTTGCCTCTTTAGAATGAATGAACTAGACCAAAAGAAATTGAATTATTTGGATCTGAAAGTTGGGAATCAACTTTTTGATGGAGAATGACTGGTCTTGGCAGTGTTGGAGCCTGCCATGGTTTTATTTATACTTTCTTAATGCTAGTTATATTAGCATAAGGCAACAAAAATAGATGATGTATTGTAACACCTTCCAATTACATAGCAAGTGTTGAGAGATGTGATTCACGTCTGTAACGTAGTAGGTGCAGCAAAGAAATTAGAAACAGACCTTCTGTATCTCTAACAGAGAAACCAAGGATTGGAAACTGCAGCTTTTAATTCACAATTATGTACAGACATAAAAAAAAACCAAAACAGTACAATAGTATCTTTAAAAAAATATTATGGAAATCCCTGACTTGAGTAGGATCAAAATTAAGACTTGGAAAGGTTACTTTGGGGTAAAGCATCTTCATCATGTTACCTTTAATTCCTGGAAAGAACTCTTATCCCAACCACTTACTTTGTGGGTATCATCCCCAGCTGCAGAACTAAGGACAATATTAGTCTTATAGTGGTAAATCCTTGAAACAAAGAGAAGTGGGGTCCTAATTTCCAAAGAAACGTCTTCACCATGGTGCCTTGGGAAGTGACATTCCCATGCTATGAATCATCCTGACCTAGGAGAGGATATCCCCCTGCACTGTGTACTGACAGTGGCCCCAGCCACAACCCACATCTGTTGCTGAGCAGCGTGCACCAATGTCATGGTTTAAGCCCAGCCGACAACCCAGAACCACGCAGCTGCTCACTCACTCCCCTCCCTTCTTTCCGCCACTCCCGTAGGGATGGGGAGGAGAATTGAAAGAATGTAACTCCCACGGGTTGAGATAAGAGCAGTCCAGTAACTGAGGTACAACACAAACCACTACTGCTACAACCAATAATAAAAACAATAAGGGAAATAACAAGGGAAGAGAATACAATCGCTCACCACCCACTGACTGATGCCCAGCCCAACCCAAGCAGTGATCTCGCCCTCCTGGGCAACTGCCCCCAGTTTTTATACTGGGCTTGATGTGCTGTGGTATGGAACACCTCTTTGGTCAGTTTGGGTCAGGTGTCCTGTCTCTGCTTCCTCCCGGCTTCCCCTCCTCCCTGGCAGAGCATGAGGCTCAGAAAGGTCCTTGGTCAGAGTAAACGTTACTGAGCAGCAACTAAAAACATTGGTGCTATTAGCACTGTTCCCAGGCTGAAAGTCAAAACCACAGCACTACACCAGCTGCTAAAGAAGAAGAAAATGACTGCTACTGCTGAACCCAGGACAATCAGTCTTTCCCTTGCCTGAGTTACATTTGTTCAGATGAACAGAGACAAGCTAGACCTCAGCTTTGACTAAGAGATTTCCAAAACTTCAGTCCAGTCTTTTACTTAAGCATGAACCAAATCTACTTTTAGTTTTGATGAATGCAATTATCAGAGTGAATAATTACCAAAATTAGGAAAATATCAGTTCATGATCCTACATTTTGTAGTTGAAAAAAGAGCTGGGCATAGATTTGGTTGAAAACTCAGATGGAGGATGCCGTGACAATATTTCCAGGCCAGTAAAATGAAGAAAATGAAATATAAAAAATCTTTGGGGGATTGAGGATGATGAGATTAACACATTATTTTTATCTATTTGTAGAATTCAGAGTATTTGGGAAATACTTTGTTGAACTTACCACAGAAAACTGAGTCTTTAAAACCCTGGAAATCCTACTGTAGGTTCTCATGAGCTGAACTGCAAGGGATTTTTGGCAGGAGAGAGTTATTATACGTCTGGGAAGAGCATGTGATTGTTTCCAACTTCCTTCATAACAAAATAAAAAAAAAATAATAAAAGAAAATAAAACTTTCACTTCATTAAATGATTAGGAAACAAAACAGCTTAGGCCACAAAATTTTTTCTTTGCATTGCATTTCTTATGGCAAACCTTGAGTAAATTTAACTACTCAGATTTTTAAGTAGTTTGGGGAACTCATAGCTATTCATTACGCATCCCTTTCTTAAACAGAGCACCCTTGGGAAAATGTATTGCCTAGAAACTGGAGCAAACACATACATCATTGTATCAAAAAGTTTACACTTAGATCAATAGATTCAACTATAAAGCAATAAATGTTTGTGAATGATGTTAATATCAGCAGCTACAGATATATTTCTTTAAATTTCTGGGAGTTTATCAGGTTAATAGGCTGTCCAATCTGTCTGCTTGTTTATGAATAACATCTACCAGCTAACAGAAAATCATGAAATGCATCTTTGATGGTTTCATTTGATTTGGGCTTGTTTTTTACTGGGGAGGCTTCCTTAAATTCTTTACCAAAGTGGCAGAATTTGTCTGGTCTTGTGGTTGACTGCACATCTTTGACAGCATTACATGATGTGACTACGGGGATCAGAATAATGAATCTTGTAATGTCTCTGGGTTGAAACTGCTGAAGATTTAAACCTACATTTGACATATCACCTAGTGATTCTCATCACACCCGTTGTGTCAGGTAGCACTTTACTGATGGACACTTAGAGTCACCTGGGGAGATACAGAGTCCAGAGAGCCATCAGAATCCAGTTCAGAAGATTATTCAGAAACAAAATGAATGTGGGCCAGTTGGCAAATGGAGTACACATGCACTCAGAAGAAAAAAATGAAATGGTCCCAAACGTTTGTTAGCTCAGCTGATTTTCCTCTCCTGATCCCTTGTGTAAAGTTTCTTCATATCTGTGAGATATTAATGGAACTGTTTGTGTCAGTAAGACCTCACCCCAGCAGGAAAGCAGAGAGGAGGGTGTTTGAGTCTGTGTGGGGAGAAGAGAGCAGGGAGGGGAAGGAAAGTCACTGCTGGCAAACCATCTAGAATTATCCCTGTTATTTTTCTTTTGAAAGTAAAAAAGACCATGTGCTGGATTTTGAGTGAAGGTACTTCAGAATGGAGCCACTGAATGCTTTACACTAGCAAAAGATCTCTGACCCTCCTAAGTGTAGGTTCTCCTCACTTTTACACTACAGCAAATTTTTTTTAGCTGGTGGGATTCCTCACGTTTCCAGCCAGCTCCATGTGCTGGAGCATAACTGGGGTCTGAAGGGGATATTTCACAAGTAAGGACACATTTGCACAAGCTGCTCTCACTTCTTGTTCTGGCAGTGCTCTTAAGTGACTTCACCAGCCAGGCATCCCTTTCAAAAGACTTCGGGATTGTTATCCTGAAACTTGTGGTGCAGTAGTAAAATTCAGCTGTTGTACCTCTAAGTTAACAATTCAGTTACAGGATTTGAGGGGTTTCAAAATATAATAGAAGGTATTGTTCAGTTCCTGGGGGAAAAATTACTTAATAATTACAGGGTTAATAATCAGTTTCCATTGGAAAAATCTATGAATTAATGCTGCAAAGTGGAGTAGTGTAATCTAGTCTAAGGGAAGACATACATGATAACAAAAGAAGAAACTTCTCAGAAAAAGATAATAGGTTGGTGATCATAAGGATTTAATTTCTCTTTTCTAGATGGGTGACAGGAATAGTCGATTTTATGCAAATTTCCCCAGTCTGCTTCTTGGCTTTGATGAATGTCTTTCCCTTGCAGAAGATGTGTACCAGCTGATGATCCTCCCCTGACAGATATGCCCAGGTTTGGCATGGTTGGTTTTTTGCAGCTCCATAGCGTTGAGGTAGAGATAAGGATCCCCATGTCATTTGAAGTCACTAATTTTAAAATTAATTAGTTGTATTTAAAAATAAAGTAGACTTATTTCTTCCTCTGCTATCACTGGCATATTCAACCTGTGGAAACATAAACCTTGCATGCAGGATAACCACATTTTCTTCATTTCTATTTTTATCAACAATTCTACCGTCTCCTCACTAGTCTTGACAGGAATATGATACTATAAATCTATTGTTAAAAAACAAAATATATTTACCCTCTGAGCTAGATCTGAGTCTTTATATATATGTTTGTGGACTGTTGCATGTGCATATTTCTCAATTGCTAAAGGGTCAATGTAAGAAACTATTTTAAGACTAGTAAATTCAAGAGCAGGTATTTATGCCCCCTCAACATACTACCTTTTTTCAGTGCAGTTGGTCCTATTTTTCACTCGTGTGTGATCAAACAGGTTTAACTTTTCCTGATTTCTATGTGTAGAGAGGAATAAAAGAAATCTTCCTGGGAACAATGCATGACACATACTTAGTTCTATAGTGTCGATTTCTCTGTTTAAGTGTCTGCTTGAATTACTGACAGACATGGTTAAGTGGCTGAAGATGGTAGTGAGGAATCCTGTAGATGGCTGATCCTGTTTGGTTTGGGTTTTTTTTCATTACTTCACAATGTTTTCCAAATAGCTGGAGATTCTTGTGTCTTTTAAAAATGCATTTTTAAATTAAGTTTGTGCCCATCTACCACAATGATTCATACCTACAAGAATTGCTACAGTAGAGGAGTTTGGGAAAATGACCACAATCATTCAAATAGACTAATTTTGTATTCATTCATTTATTAAATTTTCCTAACCTCTGTCTGGTTTGTACTATCAAAGTTTATTTACTGAAGAATGCCAAAAAGTAGAAATGTGGAGCTGAATCTTCCACTGTAAGGTCTTTATTGAACAAAGGCTTCTTGGCAAAACTCAGACTTGACTCCTTCACAGGTAACTGCTGTTTCAGCAGACCTATTATGAATTTTGAATAAACCCAGATATCTAAAAATAGGACTGATTACATATCAAAGCTATCATCAAATTTCCCCCTCTGCTCTTATAAGACCCCATCCTCAGTACTGCATTGAGCTCTGGAACACCATAATAAGAGGGACATGGATCTGTTGGAGCAAGGCCGAAGGAAGCTACAGAGACCATTAGGTGGTTGGAGCACCTCCCCTGTGGAGACAGGCTGAGAGAGTTGTGATGTTCAGATTGAAAAAGAGAAGGTTCTGGGGAGACCTTAGAGCAGCCTTCCAATACCTAAAGGGGCTACAAGAAATCTGGAGAGGGACCTTTTACAAAGACATGTAGTGGTAGGACAAGGGAGGATGGCTTTAAATTGACAGGGGGAAGGTTTAGATAAGTTATTAGGAAAAAATTCTTCACTATGAGAGTGAAGAGGCACTGGCACAGGTTGCCCAGGGAAGCTGTGGCTGCCAAACCCCTGGAAATATTCAAGGCCAGGTTGGATGGGCCTTTGAGCTACCTGGTCTTGTGGAAGGTGCCCCTGCCCATGACAGGTGCATTGGAACTAGGTGATCTTTAAGGTCCCTTCAGACCTAAAGCATTCTATGAGCTTTATCTTTTTTTAAGCTTCAAACACTGCAAAAACTGTTTGCATTTGATTTGAACACCCAGAGTCAAGGGCCCTACTTAAATCATCCTGAATTTTTATTTTAACCTGTAATCCTTTGGTAGGTTTGTAAGTTCCTGATGCTGCTGTTCATAGCTTGCAAACTGCCCCTGCTTTGGTAGATGCCCCCCCCATGGCAGCTGATCTTTGCTCCCCTGGCAGCTCTGACAAACTGTTACAGCTTTCCTTGCAGATTCTGTTATTTTAGCTCTTAGAAAGAATGTAACACTGTGAGCTGGCACAGTTTATTGCACACAGGGTGACCTTAAGTAAATTTTTTTGAATCTTTGCCTTCACGAGGCTCTTAAAAAGATTTTTGTACTTTAGACCTTACAAGAGAAAAAGTCTTGTGTATTTTTAATGTTCCTAAGCTATCATCTTTTGGCGTCTTTTGTGCTAAAGCTATTGTTTTGTGCACTCTATATAATGGCTATGCTGGTGCTATATATATATATGGCTATAGTGTTATATACACTCTTACACCTAGAAATATCTCTCCAGTTTATGGCATGTTTCTTTTTTAACTCAAACCCCATGATAAATCATCATGTTAAATAACCATGCCACAGCATTGCCAGTTGACTCTCAGCGTTTAACCTCTATTTCTATCAGATGTCAAGATATTGAAAGGATCTTCACAACCTTCCTCCCATTCGATCTTCCATTCCTTCCAAAAGCCGCTTGATGATAAGTTGCAGTGGGTGTTTTCTTCTGCTTTAGGCTGTAGCATCACAATCGAGAACAAATCTTATTCATTTCCAAGGGCTTGACAGGGAAAAAACAAACAGTGGAACATGGTCAGAAGCAAGATATACTTATGAAAAGTGCATTTTTGGGGTACAGCAGATTTATTAGTTAATTTGGCTCAAATTTTTCAACACCAGCCATAAGTAAAAGGGTACTTTAATTTTGCTTTCACAAGCATTTCTAAAGGTTTTTCTCCTGCTCCCTAAGTAGACTGCAAGCTAGTATACTTGGTTCATGGGGACAAGATAAGTTTGCAAGGACTATTGAGTGTCTAAGGATGGAGCTCTCAAAAGGCAATCCATTCAATTAGGTAAGAGCTACTGATAATAGGTCACAGAATTAGAAAGCTGAAAAAAGGGTAATTCAGACCACTGAGGCACTCATTTGAGAAATGGGAGCCCTGGGTGCCACTTTTTATGTGCAGACTTTACATGTTGAATTCAGCAGCTGTAATGCATAAAGGCAGCTGAAAATCATCACCAGCACCTACTTGTAGTCCTATTTTTAAAATCAAAATTTTTCTGAATCACGTTAAGCACCTGAGGATTCAGCACATAACTGCAGAAGATCCCCGGGTTCCTTCTGAATGCTGCTTTACAGACCCTGCAAGCCATTTGCTTGGTAGCACAGCAAGCACTTGCAGGTATAGATAAAATACCCTGGCCAAGGCAGGTGCAGGTCAGCAGACTTGAGGCCTTTGGGTCTACTAAGAGAATGGATAGCCTCAGGCAGTTGCCTATTGCCAAAAAGATGGGTGCAGGTGCTGCTGGCCTGCTTCACTTCTTTCAAAGAATAACTGTATTCATCTCCTCAGAAGAGAATTCTATAGTCTGGATCCCACAGGGAGGGACATATTGGCCTTTACAGCTGCTTTAGATACTAAAGACTGGTGTTTAACACCAGAAAGACTGGCTGATCTGGCGCAGCCTCATCCTCAGCCTTTCCTAATAGCCAGCTCTGGGCAGCTATCTACTCAATGCACAGATTTTTATATTGCTGTCCTAAGGAAACCTTTTCTTGCTGTAAAAAAAAAAGCCAAGTGTTGAATCTGAGAGCATATACCATACACCAAAAACTCGGTACCTAAACCAGGAACATCTGTGTTCTGGTTTGGATTTAGCCTCTAGTTTCCATATTGATCTTAATTCGGAATGCCTAAAACATAGATCAGCACTGTAATGAGTACCTTAGATGTAATCATTCAGTTGATTGTATATTCACACCAATGCATGCATGATAAATATTCATCCTATCCATGAAGTTTCCCATAATTTTGTGATTCACATCACAATTCATGGTGTGTTTTTCAGACCTAAAATCTATCAGCTAAACACTGGGTTTGCAAACACTGATAAAAAAAATGGAGTTAGGGAAATAACATCTCTTTATTGACTTCATGTTTAATTAAATTTTACCTTGACATTTTCTTGCAAATGAAAAAAATTCCTTGCTACCTACTGATTAGGCTCTTCCACAAAAATAAATAAGCCAGGCATTTTGACATTATACCAAGACATGTAGGCTATTAGCATCCTCCTGATTGTGCAAATGATTTCTATTAAAAAACAAACCTAGAACTGAAAAATAAAATAATTTAAAAAAAAATCTAATGAGTACTACTGTTTCTGACACCAGTGCAATATGATTGGCAATATCATTCTGTTTTTTCTTGTATGGCTTTTTAAGGACTTATCTAGAAAGTGAAGCCAGTAACAAAATTGGAACTGATTCAGAGGTGTTACGGACTATAGCAGAGAGTTTATTCCCTGGGAAAATTTGATATGGCTTTATTTATTTGTACACATAAAAAAAAATAAATCAGTATTTGCTGAAGCTTATCACTCAAAAAATTCCAGTGAGGGGTATCATGAAAACAAGATCTGAACCAGCTTGCTAGATAGCTACACACAAAAACCTAAAGTCACGTTACTTTTCTCCAGCCATTGTGTTAGTATCCAAAGACAGAGATATCTGTGATAACTGTGAGTTACAGTCCAACACATTCCTTGTGGCCATGGAGAAAAAACATTTGGAAATGGGACATTGTGGCAATGGTAGGAGTATGACATGCACAAGTTTAGCAAGGCATTTTCAGAGCTAGTTTCCCCTTTGACCTTATAGCGCATATCTTGACAGCTCATCACAGCCAAGACCCGTCTTTGGCAGAGGAAAAAACAAAATATTTGGACCTCATGTTCCCCTGCTTCAGCAGTGTAACCTCTAGGCCATTCCTGAATATGTTATGCCCTCATCTGTTTGCCTCCCTAGCCATGCTTCCCTTTGTTGCTTGTATTTCTCCAATATGGGCAGCAGTGGCAGCAGCATCAAACACTATGGAGGGCTGGAGGAAGCGCAAGGGGCACCAACAAATCTTCAAGGAAATAGCATTGGAGGTAGCATAAGGACCACATAGAAGTCAAAGGAACACCAGGGCAGATATTCTCAAGGCCACCAAATATTGATGCTATTGCCTATAAGAATGGAGAGATCCCACAATACTTCCTTTCCCCAGTATGGCTGTCATGATCCTGTCTTATCAATCCTGCTTTATCCTCTTCTTCACAACAACAGGCTGCTTCTCCTTCCACCCGTCTCACCTGCCTCTTGCTGGCTGATGTGCTCACAGGAGGTTCTACAAGCAGCTTTCTCCCAGGCAGCACAAGGCTTAGGAGAAGGTGACAGAACAGGGCAGGGATCAAGGTAATATCCTCCTGCCTTTCAAAGTGAAACTGCAGGGGGTAGGGTCTCTGGGTGTCAGGGAAGGATTTCCTCCTCCAATCTGCATTGTGTCTATCAGTGCCCCCTGAACACTTTTTTCAACAACACTGGGTTGCAAGCCTCTCAAACAGAAAGGTGGAATCATAGAATATCTCTAATTGGAAAACGCCCATGAGGATCATCAAGTCCAATTCCCTGCTCCCTGCAGGACTACAAGAAACTAAATTATATGACTAAAGGTCCATGGACTAAGGTCCATCCAAATGCTTGCTGAACTCTGACCAGCCTGGTGCTGTGACTACTTCCCTGAGGAAGTGACCGACCACCCTCTCAGTGAAGAACCTTCTACTAATATGCAATCTGAACTTTCCCTGACACAGCTTAATTTCTTTTTCTCATGTATTGTCACTGGTCACCAGAGAGAGGAGATCAGCACCTCTCCCAGCACTGCCCACCATGAGGAAGGTATAGGCTGCCATGAGGTCCCCCCTCAGCCTTCTTTTCTCCAAGCTGAACAGCCATGTGATCTCACCTACTTCTTCTAAGTCTTGCCCACAACCTGTTTCACCATCTTGGTTGCCCTCCTACAGACACACTTTAAGAGTCTGATGTCCTTCTTATATTGTGTCACCCAAAGCTGCACCTAGTACTCAAGGTGGTGTCACAACAATGCACTGTAGACCAGGACAGTCACCTCCCTTGACCAGCCAGGTGTGCTGTGATGAGTGCACCCCAGGGCACAGTTGTCCCTTTTGGCTGCCAGAGCATACTGCTGACTTGTATTCAACTTGTCATCAACCCACTCAGATCTCTTTCTATGGGGCTGATTTCCAGCCTCACATCCCTTAATTTGTGTGTATAAGTAGGATGACTCCATCCCACGTGGAGAATCCTGAAGTTGCTCTTGTAAATTTCATGTGGTTCATGATTGCCCAGCTCTCTAGTCTATCCAGATCCCTTTTTAAGGGCTCTTTACCCTCAACAGAGTCCACTGCTCCTCCTAGTTTAGTATCGTTGGCAATCTTAATATATTCAATTCCTGCATCCATATCATTTATAAAAACATTAATGAGCACTAGACCTAAAACTGAGACCTGAGGAAACCCACTGGTAACTGGCTACCAGCTTTATGTTCTACTGCAACCCTCTGAACCTGACCCACTAATTTACCCAACATTATGGACTGGTCTAGCTGTGTGCTGGACATTTTGTCCAGAAGGATACTGTGAGACACAGAACCAAAAGCTTTGCTAAGAATCAAAAACCTTCACATTTACTGGCTTCCTTTGGTCATCTGAATAGGTGACCTTGTCATAAAAGGAAATTGATTTGATTAAGTAGGACTTTCCCTTCAGCAACCCTTGCTGACTATGACCAAAGATTCTGTTGTCAAAAAAAGTGGTTTTTCATAACTCCCAGAATAAATTTCTCCATATTTTTTCAGACTCTGAAGTGATATTGATAGGTTTGTAATTACCAGGGCCTTCTTTTTTGTCCTTCTTGAAAATTGGGCAACATTTGCCAACTTTAAGTCAACTGGGACCTCTCTAGACTCCCAAGACTATTAAAAAATAATGGAAAGAGGTTCCATGGTGAATTCGGCCAGCTCTTTAGGTACCCTGGGTGACCATCATTGGGCCCCATAGATACATGTGCATCCAGCTGGAACAGATGATGGTTTCTGACTCTCACAAGAGCAATGACAAAGTGTCTGAAGGTCTTGAAAGTCAAGTGAACCCAACTCGTAGGGTTGAAATTGTTCACACAGGTCATATCATTGCTGGAGCAGCACTCTTCAATGTTGCTGTCAGGAGTATTTGAACTCCTGCCCAACAGCTGTGGCCATTCTGCTGTTGCTGCTGTCTCACACGTGGCTTTTTGGGTGGCATGAGCAGCTGAAGATAAGACACACACAAGAACCTCTTGAGGCTGCAGATAGAATCATAGAATGATAGAATAGTTAGAGTTAGAAATGGCTGTGACCATTCTGCTGTTGCTGCTGTCTCACACATGGCTGTTTGGGTGGCATGAGCAGCTGAAGATAAGACACACACAAGAATCTCTTGAGGCTGCAGACAGAATCATAGAATGATAGAATAGTTAGGGTTAAAAAGGACCTTAAGTTCATCTAGTTCCAGCCCCCCTGGCCATGGGCAGGGACACCTCACACTAAACCATGTCACCCAAGGCTCTGTCCAACCTGGTCTTGAACACCGCCAGCAATGGAGCATTCACAACTTCCTTGGGGCCCATTCCAGTGCTTCACCACCCACAGGAGCTTCACCAGTTCACAGGAAGGAACTCTCTCCTTATATCCAATCTAAACTTCCCCTGTTTCAGTTTTAAGTTTTTCCCTGTTACCCCTTGTCCTAGCACTACAGACCCTAATGAAGACTCCCTTCCCATACGTACAGTGGAGAGTCAGAAGCAAGCAGGATGTGCCTGTGCTGGCTCTCCATCACTTGCAAAGGACATTATGGTTTGTGTACAGGGTGGGTATCTGAATGTGCGAGCAATAAATAAGTTAAAGCTTAATTAAACTCATCAACAATAAATGAAACAGATCCTCTTATAATGCTGTTTTTTGATTCCCAGTTCAGGCAATTTAACAGAAAACTGAAATCCTCAAGTTTCATTTGAGGATTAGGGAAAAACAGAATTTGTTCATTTTTTGTTCTCCTGAGTTTTTTATTTCGCACAATTTCTTCCCTTATTAAGTAAGTGTCACATACTAAATTTAAATATATTTTTAGATTTCCCTTGACTTGTTTATTCTTAATTGATCTTGCTAATAACACTTCGAAAGTTTATGTTCCTTGCATGGAACAGGATTTTCTGTTATTTGGACTCTGGGATAAAACAGGTAATTCTTTTTCCTCCAGTAATCATTGTTTATACAATGTTATCATTATCAGGCAAAGTATGCTACAAAAAACATTCATCCCTGATTTTATATCACTTTCTTCTAAGATAAGTTTACTGTGAATTGCGGTATAGTGTGTGGCCATCCTCAAAGACATCTGATCAGCTTGTTCTGCATCCCATTAACATTTTTGATTACGAGAGACATCCAAAATGCATTATTACTATTTCTTTCATGGATGTTGGTATGCATCAGTTACAAATATACATATAGCCAAAATAGCAGTCATATAACTCTGAAAATATTCACTCTAATTTACGTCTCATCAGACCCAAGAACAGGCCTATCTCATTTCAGCTGATCCCTGTTTTTTCTATTTTTTTCTGAAAGAAAAGCTACATGAATAAACCTGTGATGAGCAAAAAGCCTTCACACCTGGAAATGATTAAGCAAATAACTGAATTTATCAAATGCCAGAGGCAAAGAAAATGGTTTGTTTAGTTCTCATATTGATTTTTTCACTTGAATTAGTATAGTTGATATTGTCTTATAATCCATAATATGGTTTACTTAATGCAAGTTCTCTTTAAGAGATAGAGACTCAGGAAGAGACTGCAAATGTAATCTTGTAGATTTAGGCTAAGCATGATCTTAATCTAATTGAGTCTTTAGTCTCTTCTCCTGTAGCTAAAGAAAAGGCACCATAATATTGCTTTATTTGATTGCAAGCTTTTCAGTACCTTCCTCTGTGTTTGTACGCTGTCTAGTGCCATGGAGACTTCTCCCCACTTAAGGCCTGTGGGTGCTGCTGCAATATAAATTAATGAGAATAGGGGTAGTGAAATGAAAGAAGAGATTGATGTAGTCATTTTGTACATGAAGCTGATGTTCTCCCACCTGGCCAAAACCAATCCAGGTAGAAATGTAGACATTGCCTCAGAAGAGCTTAGTGAAGAGGAATAATCATGCTTGCTGCTGATCATGTTTTAGGTGAGAACTGGAACAGAATTAGGCTGAGAAATTGGCTTATATTTGAGAACACTCCAGAAACATATTAGTGGCATGAGCCTGTCCTTTTGTATAAAAAGCAATAAACAACCATCATGAGAAATGGCAGAGTCAAGGAACGTTTAAGGGTTGGAATTTATTAGAGCAATGTTTCCTCATACCAAGTACTAAACTTTCCTCCACTGAATGTTCATTTCATTTCCTTCTTGGAAACAAAGAGAATTTCTTTCACAACTCCATCTGTTTCATCCCACCATCTTGTCTAGAAGTATCCTGCAAAGCCAAATATCATATCCTTCATCTGGAGTTGTAGATATGAGGAAGCATTCATCTGCAAATGATAATACAGACGGGACAAGAGTGTATGTTTGTCCAAAGGCCTATTTATTTACTTTGAAATAACTCTGTAAACAAGTTCCAAGGTCTGAAAATAGAAAATGTAGAAATACACTTTTCAGAATCATACTCTTGCTCTTGGCCTTCCCGTGTAGCTTTAGTCTGCACCCACTCTTAAAGTTCACGTGGATCGACAGCTAAGCAGAGTGTGGCAAGGTAATGCAGAGCTGCATGGCTTTGAATTCTGTGGTCCCTTTGAAATCATCCAGGACACCCTTCCTAATGGAGGCCCCATGTGAATAAAAACATTTGCGTGCTGTTTACTCTAAGTAGGCTTGAATAATCTTTGCAGATTTATCACATGATCAACTTTATTTAAACATCCCTTGAGTTCCACAGTCTGCTTCTAATACAAGCGGAAAGAAGATCTGAAGGATCTCTCCAAAACCCACCGTGAGTGAGTGGTAGAGCTTGCTTCAAAGTTGGATCTGTTTTCATCCCCATACATGCATTTCACCCTGCATAGTAGAGTCCGCTTTACTTTATTTTGTAATCTGCTGATTGGCCTTAGGACAACTGGAAAAAAGTGCCCGAGCAACTTCTCAGGTTGCAAACCATTTTTTCCTAAACAAATATATAATTCAACCATATTTATCTCAGGGCCCTGAACAGAGCAAGGAAGAGATAAATTATTTTCCTTGGGCACAACCCTTCCAAAATGCAGAGGCTGTGACTCAGCAAGAGTCCTGTGACACCTAGTTTACATTTTCACACCACTGTGTAAATACACTCCTCCTCCCCATGCCTCTGTGGGGTAGGGGAGTAAATGTTTGATTTACTCTCTGCAGCCAGGAAAGCTGGTAAAACTGGTCTGTGGCAGTGAGGCTGAGCTGCTCTGAGAGAGCAGAAAAAAATCACAGTTTAAGAAATGTTTGTTGGCAGATAGCTCTGAAGAGCATTTAGTCCAACCTCCTGCTCTAAACTTCCACCACAAGATCAGCTCATTTGCAGCTCTGTAAACATTAAGTACCCACTAAGATTATGAGAGATTCTTCAGAATGTTACAAATATTCATTACCTATCATTTTGGACAGCTGGTGTCTTTCGCTCCAAGTCACAGATACTTGTTTAAAAAACTGGAAATAGTCAATCTGTATTTTGCAAGCACTTATCAGAGAAGCTATCAAACACTATTCTTTGGTAGGTTAAATCCTGTTTATTTTCTGGCAGAATGAATTTAGAGGCACATAGAAGCACTTTCAGCAGCCTTCTGTATCCTGAGAGCACAATTTCTTCTCACCCCAGACTCCATGGCAGATTTAGAGATGTGAGCAGTGAGAATTACTGTAAACATGAGTTTTCTTTGCCTAATGTAAGACAACAGCTAATAATTTTAGCTATTTACTGTTTTCGTCCAATATTACTTTTGTCTGTTTAAGCTACATGTGTATTTCCAGACCAAAGGACTCACAGTGGATTCCGACAGTGACTGTGAAATGGTTATTTTCTTGAGGAATCCCCTGAGCATTTCATGGAAATGAGTCAACAGACATGAATTTACTGTAAAGTGATCATCCTCCAGACCGAGAGGACAGTGTTGATGGGGAAAAATGCTGATATGTTATCTAAGCCACAGGCTTATTGCCCATGAATACAGTTTTATACAGCCAGTGAGATACCTGGAATTCCTGGCAGTCCTCTGCAACCCCAGTGAGCATTCTCCTTCACCCTTTCTCATCCCAGGAAGCATAAAGCCATCAGGCCATTTTACAAGTCACCTAGTGCTTCTTTAAGAAATCAGGAAAAACAGTGACTGACAGTGGAGGCAAAGCCAGGGTCATACCAGAGATGGCAAGGTTGAGAAGACAACTCACTCTTGCTGGACAGCTGACCTCCCAAAACTCTAGCAAGAGAAGGTATTTCCATTAATCACAAAGAAAAATTAGATTTGGGGTTTGTTTTTCTTTTTTTCTGGCAGCAGCACAATGGACAGGCATGTAGCTGTGACAGCAAGAGTGGAGGAAGCTGTTAAGCTGTCTGGGTGGATGTATGTACCACAGACTCATGAGTCAGATATGTAAAATATGTGAAGAGGATTTTTCCTGGTTTAGAGGTTAATTTACAGTGGAAAGTGGACACTCTGACTAGGTTGCTCTTATCTAACCATGTTAAACCCACCTCACACTGTTTCTCCTGCGCAGATTTTATTTTCATCTGTGAGATAAAACCTCTCTGCTCATCTGAGAGGCTCTCACTGCTATCCCAGGTACCTTTGGAAAACCAAATATATAAAGTGACAACATAAGCACATTTTGCTCCATTTAGAATCTAAGGCATCCTTGAAAATTGCTGCTTTTTTCAAAGAAGACAGCCTGATGCTCCATATGTGGTAGAACATGTAGCCATTAACAAATTTACCAAATCTGTTTTACACTGATTTTACACAGATTTCATCATATAAGGCAGTGAAGGTTCCTGTGCTTCCATTTTGATGTTTTATTCCACTGCCACTGAATTCAGTAGAGAACCTCCTGCTTTAAACTGCAACTGTAATATGATACAGTCATGGTTGTAAATAACCATATGATTAGTTTTATCTCCTAGTAGGACAAAGATGGGAGCCAAACTGAATTATGGAAGTACATAAGTGTGAAAAAGTAGAAATTATAAATTCTGAGCCTGCAGTTTGCCTACCTGCATCTTTATGTCATGCCTAACTGATCAAGGGATGTTTTTGCACTTATGAAAAGATGGAACTTCCTTTCATAACCATGCATGGGAAAGTGTACAGGAAATGGCACCCAATTAAACTTTATGGCACTTAGATAATACTGAAGCCTAAAGTAAGCTGAGTAATAAATTATCAAATCAAGTAATACAAAGCATCACACAAGTAAATGACATCTTTTGCTGTCATCATAAATAGTAGAATATTGACCACCAATAGCTCCAGTATAAACTCGAGGCAAAAAAAAAAAGCTCAGTATCAAGAATAAGAACAAGGAAGTTCATAGTCTGTTATCTGGTGTGAAAGAGCCTGGTCTTCAAAAATGTTACAAAATGAACGGTTGATTGAGTTTGACTGCTATCTGTATTGAAATACACTTGCCCTCACGAAAACAGAGATTTAAAAAATCTACAATAAAAAAACCCAGATATTGCAAGGGGAAAGCTCTGTCACACTACAAGTGACCTGATTTTCCAAAGCTGACCATGCTAGAGCAGCATATCTTATGGGCGTCTGCAGGAGCATGCAGATCTTTTACAAAGCTGACATTTTCACTCGGAAATTAAACAGAACTGAAACACACTCTGGAGCTATCTACTTAAAATATTCAGTCAATAGGTCCAGTTTGTTCTAGACATCTTTCATCCTTCTACCAATTCTTATTGTTCTTCTCATTCTCTATCCCTCTTATTCTTTCAGGAGATGAGAGGAAGGATGACAAGGGACGGGAAAGAACAAAAAAAGCAAAGAAGAGAAAAGAAAATGCCAAAAGAATATTTGTAATCTTATTTTTAAAATTTCCTGAAAAAAAATGCAGCCATTCCACCCTTCCATCCTACTGCCCAAATTAATTGCCTTTCAAAACCTCTTGAATTAAAATTACCCTGACACATTTGCTGTAATTTTTTGTGTGTGTGATGAGAATAGCTTCAGCTTCCAACTGCAACCACACTGAATAGGTGAATAATAGAATCCGTAGGGTATGAACTATGAGTTAATCTGACCACAGGGCCTTCTTCACATAAATCTGAACAGCAATTTCACAATACAAGAGGAGATATGGAGCTGAACAGCAAGAACAGACTTTCAGCACCTAGACAGTGTCAAAAGTTAGTTTTCACTTTCTTCTTTCTCTAGACAAGAAGAAAATCAAAGTACACAAACAGCTGCTATAATCATCATTTTACATAGAGCTTGTGATAAGTAACTTTTCATTTTTCTGTTCTGAGCATTTCTACAGTAATGTGCTACAGAGGAGCAAATCTTGTTACAACAAGGGAGCAGTGTTTGGTGCAACATTGACAAATCAATTATCTGAAAATTAGACTTCACTGTCACTGAAAAGAAGACATTGCCTCTCCATGGAATCCATGGAATGCAAATTGGTTGTTGGGGTTTGGAGGTTTTTGAAAAATTGGATACCATTTAAATCCATTTTCAGTGTGAAGGACTTTTCCCTGCTCCCTACCTGCAATTTTTGATCCACTAATTATCTGATTTTGCTTCTAACTTCAGTAATGTTTCAACTGATAAATGTTAAATCTTTTCAACTCTTCACCATTGTTCAATTATTATTTGACTAATTCACCAAATCCAAGGTGGTTCTGCTTTTCAACTTCTATTGTTTCATTTCCATGTGTTTAACCATTTATTTTCCTTTCATATTTTTCTCAGATCCAGCTGAGTAGAAACAGAATTGTTTTGTCTATTTGCTTACTCTATCACCAAGGTGTACAGGAATTCCCTGATTTTTATCACAATTATCCTGGCAATAAACCAAATATTTTCAGAAAGAAAAGATCAGAGCCGCTTCTTAACTTCCTGAATTTTCAGAATTATGTGGTATGCAATAGGCCACTCAGCATATTTCATTGGACAGCCTCCAGTAAGGTCTTATATTTTAAATGTAAAAATCCCAATTACTGCAATTCAATACTAATATAGGAATGAACGCAGTTTAGGAAGCAGTGGTAGTTTGGAGCTCTATCCATGTGAAAACTTAGCTGCATGCATACCCTTCGCTATTTTGACAGAGACCTTCTGAGATAGCTCTATACCGTCTACATGACGTGCTAGGATATAGATATTAATAAATGAAAGAGGTCCAGGAAGTGATCTGAAGCACTGGCCTGTGTTCTTCATGCTGTAAAATCGCCTCCATTACTTTTGAGGTGGCCTCATCCCAAGCCAGTTTGTCTCCAAAGAAATCCCAGATTCAGACCAAGGAGACAGACAGGATGGAGGCCGCTCTCCAAGTGGTCCACTTTGGATGTGGTAGCCTTCTACAGAGGATAAAGCCCAGAAAATGATCCTTGGCAGGGGCTGACTCTAACCAAGGCTGAGTCTTCAGGGAGAGGAGGTAAGGGGTCCTGGAAGAATACAGGGCTTTACAGGCAAGACCTGCTGGAGACCTTTCTGAAGTTTGCCTTATGATCACCAACTTCTTATTTCAGAACTGTGTGATTTCTTTAATGTCTAAAAGAAGTGCCATTCTGTCTGCTTCTAACCTTATTCAGCCTTATTTGGCAGGCTGGCTCCACTCTATAATGACCTGAGTACTTTGACAGGGGCCAAGGCAATGTGCATTCAAAGTGTACCTGCCTCCAGGACATGACTGCATATGTCACCCTTTTAATTTTCTGAGTTCTAATTAAACACAGTAAAAAAAAAAAGAAAAAAAAAGTGTGCATATAAACCATTTCAGACTAATGCATTCAATCCAGAAACTTCATTACTTGAGTTGTCTTCAACTGTGGTATTCAAATGATTCCCCCAAACTACCTGAAATCTTTCAGAATTGCATTAGGCAAGCACTAAATGTTTAATTTTGTTGGCTGGTTTGTTGTGTTCTCCAATTTACACTTGAGCCACTAAGTTAATTACCTGGAAAGCAGAAAGACTTTTAAAAGGCACTGCTCCCAAAGCAGCTAGAGACATGAAGCACTCTCTTCAATGACTGCCAACAAAAAAAACCTAGTCACAAAGTATGTCCTGCCAGAGAAAAACAGACTTCTGTTCAATTTTAGAGAATAACATTATGAGATGAAATAAAACAAGTATTTTCCCTGTGTGCTTGCAGGATTTCTTACCCTCTCGAAACATCTACACAAATAAACTTCTAACATACTGATGACCCTTTCACTCTTTCCATTACTACAAGGAATGTTGCCAATGTGTCAATATCACAAATGTGCAAAGCTAGATGAGATTTTTAATGCATTCAGCATCGGCTTACTTCTCTATCCCTGGATGTCCCATTGCAGGCTGCAGTGGAGCAGTTAGGGCAGAACTTTCTGTACTTTAGAAAATCCCACCTGTTCCTCTCTTTCTGTGAAGAACTGGCAAGTTTTAGCGTGTAAGTAAAAAAAAACCCTGTACTTCCTGCAGCACAAAATGATTTCCAACGTACAGCAAGCAGTGCTATGAAAAACATTTACATACAATCTGAGTAAATGGTCCTCTCTCCTTAGCAGTGGTCTTAGAAGAAAGGAAATCATTAAATTCACTATTGTCATTTCATGCAGCACCACACTGTCCACCACAAGTAACTCTCAAGTACACATAGTGCTTTTTCCATAATAGTCCAGCTGTTTTTCTGATTGATGTGAATGTGGAAATGATTAAACAAATGCAAATTTCAGTTCAAAAGTTAGCCAAACACTATAAGTATTTCTTGATTTGAAATTAGCCTGTGTAAAACCAGTAAGTTTCATGTGCTGATTGAAAAAAAAAACCCACACCAAAACCATGAATCTTAGAAACACTGCCCTATTTGAAGCTTTCCAAGAAGTAGTGCTTGTTCATTGTAAACAAATAAAAATTGCAAATCTGAGACTGTCTAGACTGAATTTCAGCTTCCTATCAAACTTGGGTTTCTCTTTTTCTTTTCTTTTCTTTTCTTTTCTTTTCTTTTCTTTTCTTTTCTTTTCTTTTCTTTTCTTTTCTTTTCT
>JARCZZ010013799.1:0-18868 GCA_030323915.1 Brotogeris chrysoptera
TGGACACTCAAGTCTTGTAGAAAGGGATTATTCTTCTTTATCACAGGAGCTGGAGTAAAATCAACTCTTCCACTCCATCTGGGAACCTGCTCACCAGAGACTGAAGCCACAGCTTTCTTGGGATTATCGTCTTTGACCTCTGTTCAATTCATGCATCCATTCCTCCAGAGCTGAGTTAGGTTTTCCATCCCACTTCCTCATGTCTTCTCCATGATCCCACAGGTGAAACCATAGGGTGGCCCATGGCATGTACCTACTATATCTTCTCCCTTAAGCTGTAGGACGCCTTTTGCTAATAGCTGAGATGTGGGTTGGTACATGTGAGTAGCTGGATAGATCAGACAGATCGTCTCTCAATTGTTTGCGCTCCTGGTACAGCTTTTCCACATCTGAAATGATGGAAGGGGTGAGATTGTCTTCGAACTCTCAGATTTGATGAATCATTTAATCTACTATTGGTGGTGTTACATCATTCCTGGTTTTCACTGCTAAGGAGTGGGCATATGTTGATGGTGCACTCCGTGTAAATTTCCACCACATGAGTCATGTAAATTTGACTTCATCTGGATCTACGGATGCATTCCTACTATCTGGCCTGTGACAGATCATCTCTACAATGGCTGATTCCCTCAGAGACTGGATGCCTTTCTCTAGAGTCGTCCATTTGCCTGAAGGACTCATAACATCATCCTTGTATGGAAACCTCTCTTTCACAGCTGCCAAGAGCCGCTTCTAAAGGCTGAGGGACTTCTTCTCTCTTGCAATTGCTTTGTCAATTGCCCCTTCCCTAGCAAGTGATCCTAGCAGCTTTTGTTCTGTACCCTCTAGTTCATGACCGTCAGCCCCATTGTGCCAGCATCAAAGCAAGCAGGTGATGATTTGGTTCCCTGGTTGACAAGTAAAATCTTTTTGCATATTCCGCAGCTTGGTTGAGGTCCAGGTTTGAGAAAGTCACCTCTTCTTCTTCCTCTTCCTCTGATTCACATAATAATAACTCTTGTTCAGATGCTGTCCCATGTAGTAAGTGCATTGGTTCTTCATATTTCTTCTCTGTATGGGTTGCTCTTTCTGCCTTTTGTTTACTTTTCCCCTTGCATACAGGGGCAACCAATATTGGCACAAATTGGTTCTTTGGTTTAGCTGTAGTGATTATCACTGTGGTTGGAGTGGCTGCGGTATCTGTTGTCGGGATTGGTGCAGCTGGTGTGCTTGGGGGTTGAGTAGTACCAGCACCTGAGCTGTCTGTTGCTCTTGGGGTTTGAGTAGCTACTGTACTTGTCGCTGGGACTGGTATATTTGCTGTATTTGGATTTGGAGTTACTGCGTTATCTGTTGCTTTGACATCAGATCCAGAGACCTGTTTTTCCTTTTGAAGGTGCTAGAAAGTGTTAAAAAGTGGTCTGTAAGCATAGGCCAAGCCCCAGCACGTTCCCAAGATTTGCATCTCTCTGGTATGGCCAGGATGACAACACACCTCATTTAAGTGTTTTACTCATTTTTCTGGATTTTGCACTTGTTCAGTGGTAAAGTTCCAAAGTACTGGAGGGCCCCACTGGCCTAGATACTTGCCCATACTATCCCATGCACCCTGCCACTCATAACTGTCCAGCCTCGGAGAAAATCTCTTGGTCCTCCTATATCATCGTCTAACCCTAGAAAAGACCCAAACCCAACTCTGCTTAACTTTCAAGATCAGACAAAATGGTCATGGGTAAAACACACTCTGTATGTGTGCCAACATGGTGATCCCCATCACAATCAGCAGGCGTGTCTCAAAGGTACCTAAAAGCCATTCAAAACCCTTCAGAATTCTCAAATGATGCTGTAAATAGTCTGGTGGGGGGCCTAGAAGCATAAGGGAATGTCTCCTTCATAGGTTGACCACCCAAGGAGGAAACAAAAGATGTGCAATTGCTTGCGTAATTGCCACTTCCATTATATACCTCCCAAAGTACAGAGGTGGTGACCACACTGGGAACACAAGCCAGATCAGTTTCATGATCAATGATTCTATTGTATTACAAATCATTACCACAAAGTACAGAGAAACGAGAACCTTAGCTAAAGCCCCCCAGCTGATAAACACTAAAACAGCAAATACTAGCTGTAAGGTATGACACGCTGAAACTCTGAGATCAAGAGCAACAACTTTGAGAGACAATAAATCAGCATTGTGATGAGTGACTATTAATCTAAAACAATGTATCCTTATCACAAACATGACTGGACACACTGTTCAGATCTATTCTTATCTAACCCTTCATGCCCTGTTTTTTTGGTGCCACAAAGAGCTGTCATGGTTTAAGCTCAGCTGGTAACTCAGAACCATGCAGATGCTCGCACTCTCTCCTCCCTTCTTCCCCCTGCTCCTGGAGGGATGGGGAGAAGAATTGAAAGAATGTAACTCCTACTGGTTGAGATAAGAACAGTCCAGTAACTAAGGTATAACACACACCACTACTGCTACCACCAATAATAATAATGATAAGGGAAATAATAAGGGGAGAGAATACAAATGCTCACCACCCGCTGACCGATACCCAGCCCAACCAGAGGAGTGATCTAACCCTTCCGGGTAACTGCCCCCAGTTTATATACTGGGCATGATGTGCTGTGGTATGGAGTACCCCTTTGGCTCGTTTGTGTCATGTGTCCTGTCTCTGCTTCCTCCCACCTTCCCCTCCTTCCTGGCAGAGCATGAGACTCAGAAAGTCCTTGGTCGGAGTAAACATTGCTTAGCAACAACTAAAAGCATCAGTGTTACCAGTGTTGTTCCCAGGCTGAAAGTCAAAACCATAGTACTGCACCAGCTACTAAGAAGGAGAAACATGACTGCTACTGCTGAACCCAGGACACTTACTTGTAATGAGGGGCCCAGAAATGAACACAGAATTTGAGGTGCAGCTTTACCAGTGCCCAGTACAGGGGGATGATCACTGCCCTGGCCCTGCTGGCCACCCTATTGGTGATGCTGTATGCCGTTGGTCTTTTTGGCTGTCTGGGCACAAGCTGCTCATCTTCAGCCGGCTGTCAGTCAGAAAATATAATAAGTAGCGCTTGTCTTCAGAACAGAGTGACCCTTCCTATCTATCATGCACAACATTTACATTGCTTACACTTACCAGGCACCCATGGTATCAGGGCAGCCCAAACAGAGCATACATTATATAAACTCACAGAAGGTGAAAATATCAGTCATAAGAAAGAATGGCAAGACATGATAGAAGGCCAGATTCTGCCCTAAAGCTCTACTAAAGCAAATTTGCCAGTGGTATAACTTCAGGCCCAAGCTCAAATCTGAATGTGTAAATTACATTTTTGTCACTCTGAATTAATAGACACACCTGCAAAACTGTGGGAGCCTAAGCTACTGTTCAGATGCCTGGATTCACTTTCATTGCTTTTTGAAGACTGACTTACCAGTGAGGATACAGTACACAAAGCTTTCAAAGAGGAGATCCTGGGGAAGGCAAAGTACTGGAATGTTTAGTACATTTTATAGATAGGTCTGGTATACAGGATGTGGATGTTGTGAGAGGCAAACAATGAGGTGACTGGCAGTAAAGAACTCTGAGCTGGAGCAAATGTGAAGGTAAAACAGAATCGAAATAGTGAGCCATCTGCTTTCTAATGAAAGCAGCTCTACTTGTCAGCAATGTCCAGAAAAAATGATTTCTTAGTTGGAGTGTATAACCGAGGGAAGTAGCTTTTTTTGCTATATGAGGTAATACACTCAAATGATGTATGACTTAGAGAATAGTGTGGGTTAATGATCTTCAGCTGGATCAGGGAGTAAAACAAAGTAATTTCATAATACAGAACATGATGGATTAAATCATGTTAATACTGGGTATATACATTAAAGAAAATGATCTTTCTGGCATACTAAATGGAAAAATAAAAAGCACTTTTAGTAAGTTATATGATTAATTAGTCTGCCCTTTTATTTATGTACCATGATAAAGTAAAATGTACTTCTGGTTACCTCCCAGGCAATTATTCTAAAAGTTATATTGAATACACCAGCTTCATTGTATTGCACCAGTCCATCAGGAACTGCAAAGTAGGTCCCTGTCTTTGTTTTAAGTCAGTGGTATTTTTTTCTCTCCCTTTCCTGTCCTCCTTGATGAAGGTTATTGAGGTTTGGTTTTGTATGTTTTTTAACTCACAGAAACATGGGTTTAAATGCAACATGTTGATATACTGAAATAATGTGAACATTTCTTTGTCTTGAGTACTATTAATTAGAGAGAATGCAAAAAATTACAGGGTGCGAAGTTATAGCTCTGGTGAAATTCAGGCAAATATTTACGTATGAAAATGTAAATGCTCCAGAGTCTGAGCTTGTCTGTTTTCTGCCTTCACGACTTAGTTGTGTATTTTACAAATTTCTACCAAAGATTCAATTGCATAGAGAATCTTTGAGAAAGAAGCTGGAAATGGATTTTCAAAGGAGACTTCAAATTCAAGTAAAAATCTCAGATTTCAGAAATAATGATACCTACAGAGGGAGGACCACTTTTTTTTTTTGAGAACTATGTCTCTTCCAGTCTCATTTTACATGCTTTTCAGTAATTATGCCAATAATGTAAGTCACAGAATTTCCCCTAGTACCAAATTTGCCTGGAAGAAAGAAAAGCTATTGTTAGCACTGAGTTTACATTTTTCTTAACATCTTATGAGCCTGTAGAAATAGCTAAAATTCAGGAGTTAATGAAAAGTCCATTTCAATGACCTTTTTTAAACCAAAACCCGAAAATCAAACCAAAACCAACATCAACAAGAAAAAAAAACAACTCAAAAAGTAAAAACCCTGAGAAAAAAAACCCCAAGACAGTAAAAAAAGGGAGAGCTTTAGCAATCCATATTCTATGAGGAACAGAGTCACACAATTCTCCTTCAAGCTGGATTGCCTTAGACAGATGTTCTGGACAATATGCAAAAACTGAAAGACCCAGCATGGACAGTTTTCTAATGCTAAATTCAGAATTCAGGTGGGAAGTGTCTTTGACAGTGAAACGTGTTTGCACAAAAGGCCCAGCATTTACATTGACTCATTCTGTTCCACAGACTTGCATGAAACAGTGGGTCATGATTCTAAAACACGAGGTTGAAGAAAATGACTTTTAAAAAGAACCAGACAAGAATAACCTTTTTAAGTTAGTGCCAGACATTTGTCTACTACAGCAAATTCATTAAATTTCTGCATGAAATCTTCCCGATGTTCTAGTTCTGGATTCTCTCACACAGAGTTCACCAGCTGACAGAGATTCAGTATATGCTGACTAATCTTTTATTTGCCTCATCACTAATGCTTTCATCCAACTCTGGGTTTTTTACCTTCTTGAATGTAATGTGAAATTAGTCTTTACTGGGAATTAATCATGGTAAATATAAATCCATATATTTTCAGTATTTACTGCATCTGTGAATTTTGTGTTTACAAAAATTTAGAATTTTTTTTGTTTAGAAAAAGGAAATGCTCTATCATCATGCTCCACAAAAGCACCTTCTATATCATTCTGTGCTTTCCTCCTGTACTGCTGTTCTATGTCTAGTTCTCATCACCATTCCAGGTGCACAGTGCAGTTTGGACACCTCTCAAATTTCTGTTTAGTGTGGAAATGTGCACATGAATTTTCTTCTTGGCAAAGGCATCTTGTTAGTCCCATCCTTTTCTACAATCAATAGTCCCAAATATTATTCTATACACCTTTTTCAAATGGTCCTCCTTATTCTGAGGATCATAAAGGTATTAACCAAGCAGACTTTAACATGCTACTCAGCAGTTTCATATCTGGACTACTTTCTGAAGTTAGCAGATTTATGATATTTGTTTTATTTTGCCAATTTCTTTAATGGTTGCTTAAATACTTCCAATCAGCTTTTCAGCCTAGAAATACTCAATAGATACTGTCAAGAAATTCCAAACAGAAGTGGAAGTTCATAAATAGAAAGAACCTGACCACCTATTTACAACTAGCAAATTAACTTTAAAACAGACTTTTTAAAGGCATGTGAGTTATTAGTTTCTAGTGAGACAGATGTAAGAATATAGAAAATGGGTGAAATTTATCAGAAAAGAAAAGTGTATAAGCACAACTTCTTCTAAGCATTGGTCTAAAATAATATTGAATTAATGCTCCATTTTAAACTTCAGAAGATATAAGACCATGTAGAAGTGTGACTTTAAAATTAGTGTTTGCAAGTGCCTGTGATGTGGTTCAGGGGTTTTAGAAAACAGCAGGTTTTAAACCTAAAATTACATTAATTTATTTGCTACAATAAAATTAGGCAGATTAGTTATTGTTCAAACTGACTTGTTACATAAAAGAACAGCTTTATATAAAAAATAAGCTGCTGGGAGAAGCATTTGTGCCCTTCCACTCCACTACTGTTGGAAAGACTAAACTCGAAATGCAAGATATGTATGAAGAGTAATTTTGTCTCATTAAATGACAACACTAGTGGTTCCTCTTCATCTCCTTAATTCATTTTTTATAGTTTTTCTTGTCACATCCACTTGTTTTATGGCTTACTAACTTGCAAGTTATGGTTGTAATTTATGGTCAAAATTGAGCGGTGGCAAATCACAGAATATTTTCATTGATTACCCTAAATTGTCTAATCTCCTATATGTTTTTAGGAGTTGATTGGGTGGTATTTACTGATTGCCTTCATCTAATTTAAAAATCAATCAATAGCAACAATGAGAGGTGGTGGATAAATCGAGTCTAATGCAGCATAACTGCAGCAAATATCCATCAAAGGCTCATTCTCAATCAAATTTGCGGGAAGTTTTAATACATAAACCAAAATGTCTAAAAGCCTTACTTCTAGAGCACATCATTTTAAGATTGCACTCTGCAATGTGACATCTTATTGCTCTTGTGCTGTCTGTTCAGGATGGTTTTCAACTGCTAAAATGGACATATTTCACTACAATAAAACTGTAGAAAACAAGCAAACAAAAATATCATCAGCTTCGGTTTAAAGGCACTTTGTTTCATCTTCCTCAATATTATCTGTATGTAATAATGGAAATTAACATAACATCAGCTTTCCATATAAACTGTGTGCATTTTGCCTGAGATAAACATTCCAGCATGTGTCTTGATAGATGTGCTTTCTACATTGAGAAATCAATTAATTAAAGTTGTTCCTAACATTGTTCTTTTTTTTCTAAAGCATAAATAATTATGCTTTAAAAAGAAACTGGAAGGCAGTACTCTAATTTTTTTGACACTATCAGGGCGAAGACATCTCATGCAGCAAAGTAGAGCACAGAAAAAATGCAAACCTTTTCTTTCTCAAGTGATGGCAGTATAAAAGTAAAATGCTTCTTTATAATTTGTCATGATAAAACATAAAACACACACAAATGTCATTTTTTCACTAGGCATAGGCCTCCAGTTTATATTAACTCAAACTAAGTTTTCTATAGGCACATAGGGGTAGAAACTTACATAAATTGAGGTCAGAATTATGCCATCATATACAGCTCAATCATAGTTCAAGAGCCTGGAAAAACAACTTAAAGCTGCCTCTGTTCTTGAAATAATTTTAATGCTTACTCAGAATCAGATATTTAGTACAAGAATTTCCTTAATAAATATTCAATATACATAGCTAAGGAGATTCAGCTTATATTTCTTGACAGTGGGACACATGATGCGGTATACTTCTTGGGAGGCTCTGTCCCTGCAGGTATTTAACACATGACCAGTGAAGGAGAGAAACCTGGAGGATTTGAGCTTTTCTGTAATTTTGCAGTTATTTGATTTCAATTTGAGCTAAGGATGTTTATTAGGAGATACTTTTTTTTACTGTATTTAAATTCAAGCATACAAGGTAATTAGTACAGCCATGGAACAAACTCTGAAGCATAGGTTGGACGAGGCTTTGAGCAGCCTGATCTACTGGAAGGTGTCCTTGCCCATGGCAGAGGAGCTGAAGCTAGATGATCTTTAAGGTCCCTTCCAACCTAAATCATCCTATGATTCCATGAATACAGAACTGAATTTGACAAAAGATGTTCATTAAGCAGAACTTTGAAAGAGAAAGCACATACATACATTCCTGGATATCAAAAAAGGACAAGGGTTCTCAATTAACAGGAACACAACTGCAGAAGTTGCACACACCAAGACCTGGGAATTCTTTGTGTTAACTCTACAGCTGACCACTCTCTGAATCACAACTGTGATTCTTAATTTTTACATAATCCAGATGAAAAGAGAGAATCTTTATCGCCATGTTTTCACAGTCATATTTTATTTAAAGTGTTAAATATGTCTTCTATGTGTAAGAATTGTTCTTATTAATGTTATTTTCATGCCTTTATACAATTTTGATTTCATCTGGGATTAAGAAGAAAAATGGGACAATGCTGAGGTATTAAAGCAGGTTCTTTCCTCTCAAGTCTACTACATTTTCTTACCAAAATAAGTACAGTTAAGGCATCTTGTGAAGTGGTTTTCTGTATCAAGAAAGAAAAGTCCAAGAGCTTTGGATGGTCCTGAATCCACCTGGATGAAAATTCTGTGTTTTCATATTTATCTAAAGAAAGTACAAGTTATATGGCTACAATCCTCCACTACTACAAACAAAACTGCAGATCAGTTGAACTACATCAGGCAAGCGCTACCACTGGCAAATAATTCTTCTGTTCTAATAAATTTTAAAGTGTCCTTTGTTGCTAAACACTCTTAAAAAATCTCTGGCCCAAGCAACAGATCACAGCACACATTACAAATATAAAAGACAACCACCAAAGAGAAGCCTACCAGCAGCCTGCTGTTTATTAAAATTCTGACATCCTGAGATATCTTCTTGCCAAGGGCCCTCTTACAATGACATCTGTACACTTGTCATTACATTGCAGTTCACATTACTTACATAAACATGCCACAGGGAAACCATGACTGATATAATTTTTATAAGATTGAAAGGTAGCCATTGTGATCATTAAAACAAACCAGAGAGAGCCTTCCTGATGATGGAACAGATTCAGTTACTTCTTCCTTTTTTGTGGGTCATTAGTTAAAAAGGCAAAGGGGGAGGGGGAGGACGGAGAGAAGGCCATATACTGCAGGTGTTTTATCCTTTGTAAGTAGACTGCACTGAGACAAATGATTCTAGCTGGCATTTTGTACACACCGGAGATTGCTTATCGATCCAGATCAAAATATTCAGGCTGGCCCCAGGGAAAAGGCAGAGTATTTTCTAAGGGAGTTAATAACCTAGCAGCTGAGCTGTCTTGTCCAATTCACTGAACCTAGGGCTCTAATCAGGCCAGAGTTTTTATTTTGAGAAATCTTGCCATATGTGTCTGCTAGCTGCCTTCCACTCTATTGGACCAGTGACAGTGATTGAAATGACAGCCTATAGATAGAGCCTAATCAAATTGTTTATTATCAGCCTAAATCAATATGTATAGATTGTTGAAACATCACTGTCATTCCATGGAAAAGTCATGCTAATACTACATGCTGCAGGTGTAATACTTAAATGTATTTTTCCATCCTAAATTACATCTGAATTTAACAAAGTAAGAAAAAAAAAATACATAATAGTGTATGAGACAGTGAAAAATATACGTTTACACATTTGCAATAAAATAACATTAAGGATTAATATTAAAACGTCATGTTGCACACCACTTAAATACATTATCATGTTCCCTATACAGAAGAGAGGCAACAGAGGCGTACAAAAGGAAAACAGGATTAAAGAGAGAAGCATTCTGCCTTTTGGATAGAAAGGTTAAAATCTCACAAAGGTCTATGTAAGCATGTTCAAATTCCATTGCAACTAAAAAGCAAGTTTTGAGACATCCAAACTACAAAGGTGAAACAAACAGTAATGTGAATTTCTTTGGTACTACACAAATAATCCTCCCAAAAGCCTTGCAAAGAGCTTGGACCATGAAGTCTAACAATTTGATAGGGAGGCTAGCAGGCAAACAACTTATGTTCTGAATTTAGAAAAGAGACTAATTGCAAGCACCTAAAATATAATCCAAGAGTTGATTTCATAGAAAAAACTGTATCTTCTGAAGACTCTTGGATACCCTTTTTGCGCAGAAAAGTTATAAATACATTATATGGAAAAAAGTAAAAAATATTTGGTAATATACAGTGAGTCAGATTCTACAGGCTTAATTAACATCTCAAGCAAAATTGTTCAAACAGTAAAAAATGAGCTGAAGAATTGATATTCCTGAGAGCATGGCACAGGATGGAAGCCTCTGATTTGGGAGAGGGCCTGTAAACTTTTTGGCCCTGTGAAGCTCACCTGAGCAATATGCATGTGCAATTCTTCTGTAGTGGAACTGACCTGAAATTGCAGCCCAACAAGAGTCAACTGTGCAGTTTATAACTTTTGAAGTAGGTCTACTGGCAGAATTTTGCACTGCCCAATATGACCTGTGGAATAATTTATTGCCTTGCTCTTCAAAAAACTGTTTTAAAGTATCTTGGCAAGGTAAACAGGCCATAACCTTAGAGCAAGTTATACTTTTTGCCCTGAAGAATGGTGCAAAGTAACATTCAGGTTAATTAATCTTTCCAATGCAATACACTCCTGTTTTAATATAATTTACATTGTGTGATTATTGGGTTGAGTCAAACACGTAACAACTTTAAGCATTACAACATATGTCTTATAAAAATAATATTGCCTTATAGGTTGCACTGCTTTAAAGTGGTATGTTTTTCCTTGGATAAAATGTACTTTTCTTAGAGTGTGCATTCAAAGCTCTCCAAACAGCAATTACCTTTGACTGACTGATTCTGGGAATTTTCCTATTACATTCAAAATAAGAATTTCTTCATTGCCATTTTAAGAAATAAAGGTACTCATTCACCATAAAGCTTTAGCATGTTAGTCTAAGTTTATGCTTAAGTCCCCCCTGAGTCCAGAAAGCAGTTATGCAGATGCATATCCTTACGTTCTAAATTATTTTAGTGTGACCTTCCATTGTCTTAAGTTTTGAACGTACTTGTGGCATACTCATGGCTAAGCATACAGTATGAATACAGGTGGCTGAGTTTGGTCCACAGCTGGCACAAACCCAAAATTTAACATTAAAGTGTTTTGACTAAAATCCAGCAAAGCACTTAAGTCTGCACACAGTGCTGACTTAACTATCTCAGTTTATAGTTACACTGGTGCAATTTCCTAGCATGGATACAGTTCTGCTGGTATTTATCTTGGCATAATTTAGCAAGACACTTTTACAGAAATGATTGCTATTGAAAGTCATGGAAAGATAGGGCAAGCCTGCAAGAGATAATACCAAAATTGCATAAATTCAAAATGCAACAGCAGGAGGGGCATAAGAAATGGAAAATATCTAGTAAATGAAAATATTCTGCTGGCTTTCTTCAAATGCACAATGAAGCATTCTGGAGTTCTAAAGTCCCATACTCTCTGAAGAGTTTACCCTGTTCCCTAAAGATGGAACACCTGCCTGGTGATTTATTTCATTCACACAGCAAGAACAGTATCACTAGCTCCTTCACCTCTTTGACATGGAAGTTAGAAATGCTGCAGTGAATGAAGACAGAAAAATCTCTTGATTTTCAGCACAGTGGTTCTGCCACTGTAGTTAAACACTGTTTTTGAAAACTGCATTTCCCTTCTTCATCAAAAATCTTCTTATAATGCTAAAAGAACATTGCTCCTTTTCTTTCCTCCTATATTAGCAATGGATAGGCACAGGCCTGCCAAACACAATTTTCCTGAGAAGTGACTCACTAATTTTCTGGGTCTGTGACTTGAGACTGCAGTCATCTACTGAGCAGGCAGCACTAAGCCATTAGGGTTCCAAATGAAATGATAAGTGATTTAAATAGAGTGAATGCAAAATCACCTGAAAAGTCAGAACTTTGGGGCTTTTTTTGAACTGGGAATTTCCTGTGGAATATATATCACTTTTTTGACTAGTACTCATTTCAAGTTAAAGACAATTTTGGCTTTAATTTACACATGCTGGTTTGTGTATGAGACATACCCTTGTATCTAACACAGTGAAAGAAACTCACTGCTGATCACTAAATATATCACCAGTTGACCACAAAACTTCCGATCTTCCTCAGTAATATTTGACACACATTTGACCCATACTTCTCAAGTATTGATACTGAGATATTTTTTATGAAATTATCAGTTTAGCTTTTGCTAATGTCGTTACCTACTTAAAATATTTGAAACTCGTTCTTAAACCTTTAAAACCTTCAACAGACCAATTTCTTAGCATGCTTTTGCCAATCTGTTAATTCAAATGTGAATTCATTTCACAAATAGTAGCTCCTTCTGGAAAGCATGGGTAATATGCTTGGTTTGTACCTTGTATGCTGTTAAGACCCATTGAGCTGGATGTGCTCTAACTGTTGGGTTGAAACATGGAAACCTCTTTTAGTTTCTGTATGGCATGCAGTGAAATCCCTGTTACAGTCTTCTGCGTCTGTTGAGAATACATTATTTTTATGTTCTTTTTTTGCCTTTTTGTTAAATCTTAATGCGGCCAAATGACTCAAGAGAATGGAATGCATTATTTTTATTTTTTTTTCCTTTTCAAAGGAACTTCAAGGGAAGAGTTTGACTACAAATAAAGGTGATAAAAATGAAGAAGAATGATGACCTTATAATTATTTACAATGCATAATAGTTGTCAACAGTGCTACTGCTATCCAGCTTTCCAATACTTGTGTCTCAGTTAAGGATATCAGATCCTAACAGGAAATACACCTACTAGCCTAGTACTACCTCGAGAAAGGACTGTGTCAAGGACCCTCCAATAAATCTAGTAAAAGCCTTAGAGCTTCGTTCATTCCATTTCTCTAGGTCCATTCATTTTCTTTTTGATTATTTCTATTACGGGTCTATTTGCTTTGTCTTTGTGTTAAATGGGATGTAAAACTAAGCACTACTGATACAAGTTCTACAGGTTTATCTGTTGCCTTTTGCCACCTTGCTTTGTACAAACAGCAAATGTATTAAGACATCAGCAGCATACCAAATTCTCATACTATTCAAAGAACATAATGCTTCTAAATTAAATTCTTCAAGGAAAAAAAAAAAAAAAAAAAAAAGACAGTATTAGAGTCACATGTGCAAATCTTACCTTGCCTTCTTCCCCCAAAATATTCCAACTGTCAGACTGTTGCCATCTTCATTAAATGCATCGCTACCTATCAGCATGTGGGCATACTAAATGACAGCATTAATCCCTATATACCTGCTCTTTAATTGTACTTAACAGTACAAAATAAAAATATTCTATTTAGTATATTTAATGATCTCTGCTATACAGTAATTGACATAATTTTCTATGTAAAATAATAATTCAAAAATTAAGAATTTTAGTTTCTATTAATCCACTATCAGTTTTCATGCATACCATAAAAAATTTAACAACTTCCTTTTTTGTCATACGAATCATACAGCCAGTGACTCTAATATTAAGTAAATTTCTCTACTACCAACAACTGAAGCCCTATGCTGAACTATTCTGGGGGTTTTTTTTCAGTTGCATTGTGACATTGCTAACTAAATCCAGTAATGTCACAGCAAGGCCTTACTATTCCAATAAGGGAAATATACCATAATATAGTCCCATGCCCCACAAAACCTGTATACATAGTACTGTTTCACTTCAGATGCACAAATAATTGATGTACAGTACAAATCAGGCCTGCAAATAGGTTTGCTTTCCAAACTGCTTCAAACCTCATTACATTTAATAGTTCTGTGCCCGAATGCCAAGTCACTCGACAAAAATTCTGGCCAAATTTACATACTTAAAAAATAGTACTGAAACAGAGAAACATGAAACAGTGAAATACTAGAAAGTTCTAAATTCAAACTACACTTCAGCAGCATAAAGGAAGTTTAATCAACTGTGATTGTGAAATCCTAGAAGAAAGAGTTTAAGAACTGATATCCATTTCAACAGTGCTATGTCATGCTGCTAGGCTTAATTGCGGCACCTTGTTTCCATCAATTGCAAAAACACTCTCTGTGCTGTTTGCAGATAGTACTGGTAACCACTCTGCTGCATATGCTGTAGTCCGACTGTGTGGAGTTACACATAGCAGAGATGACATGTGATCCCCTGGACAGTCCAGATACACTTCTGGGCAGCTAATTCTATTTTAATTAAAGATACAGTGGTAGTATATGATGATCTCATATGTTAAGATACATCTGTAGGCATGTAAGTCAGTCCTAAGTTAGTATCAAAATCTTTTCTTTTGTACCAGAAGGAGGTGGGTACAACCTAAAAAGAGAGACTTCTGAAATACTGTGTGAAACTGTTAATACACACTGAGGAGAAATCCAAGGATTTTGTCTGCAGAAAGAAAATTGTCTAAATCGTCTGGAAAAACTCATTGACCCAGTCAGATTGTGTGAAACTTGTGATTAAACACAGCCCCGGGCTCTCCTGCCTTATGCACTTGTGCATCTTGCTCAGAACACACAGCTCAATGGAGAAAACCACTATTTTACTGTGATAAACACCACAATAGGATGGTGTTTGTAGAGGCATGTGTGAGTTGCTCTTCTTTAGCAACTTCAAAACAATACACTGATGGTTTATAAGGTGTAAATTTATAGACACTGCCTGCAAAGATTTTTAAGGTTTAGGTATTCAATTATTTTAAGTAGAACAATGAGTACGTCAATGCTACAACAATACAAATTAATCAAACAAGAAAAAGTGAAGTAATTAAAGCTGAGCAGTGAGACTGATAAATTCACAGGTGGAGAAAACTTCTGCAATGCCTATTCAAGAGCCTGAGTAATTAGGGATCGCTTTAGAAAGATTAATATGCCTTTTATTGTATATCTATGAAATCTATTTATTTCACAGAGAAATCAAACACCTTGGGCTTGTGGCTCAATTTGGACAACTACAAAAACTTAGCAAAGATGGTCCTATGATTTAGGGCATGGAACAGGGGATAGAAAGCTTCTTGAATCCTATGATTGCCTATTATTTCTTTGTATTTCCAGTCACTAGATATTCTCAGATAGTCTCATCTGTGGAAGCCCAACTAAGTCTGTACTGAGTTCCAAAAAGAGCTGGTTGTATGTGAGAGAATCTGGATTTCTGTGGTACCTACGAGACAAAGGTTAAGTTTAACCTTGTGAATTTAGTACCTCCTCCAGAGAGTGTTTCAGATAATCTAGTTGAGGTTACCACTCCAGCAATTATCATACCTGTAGTGTATAAATACAAAATGTATTTGCAGCTCTCTGATAGGATTTAGGTAAAGTATCACATATGTAAGTATTTCAAATTAAAGTCAGTTTCAACTGTTTATCCTAATGTAGCACTGCAATTAAGAATGATCTTCACTTACTGCATTCTGACCAAACATGAGTTGTCCTGGGTTTAGCTTAAACGAAGACATGAGTCTAGGTCAATACTCCTTTGGAACAAACATGCTAAATGATACAGAGCAGAAGAACAGCAAGGACATCATTGTGGTAACAAAGAAGTGAGAGAATATGGTGAAGATTTTAGATAGCTTCATTTTGCAAATCATAACATATTTTTACATTTTCATATCTTAAAATCATAAGCACAAATTTATAGACATGCATATAGTAGTTGAACCATGTTCAGTAATTTTTTGTTGGAATTCTCTGGAACAAACATGGACCGTAATAACGTCAATGATGTGAGGTTAGCTCTTACGCGGAGCATATAGGGAAGTCTGTGTAATAATCTTATCCTGCTAAACTCCAAACCATAAGTAATTTCTTTTGGAATTCTTTGGAATAGTCATGGACCATAATAATGTCAATTATGTCAGATTAGTTCTAACACTGAGCATATAAGGAAGTCTTTTGTAATAATCTTGTCCTGTGAAACTCCAAACGTTAAGTAATATTTGTTGGAATTCTTTGGAATAGACATAGACTGTTATAATGCGAATGATGTGAGATTAGCTCTAACACTGAGCATATAAGGAAGTCTGTGTAATAACCTTATCCTGTGAAACCCCAAAACATTTAAAAAAAAAAAAAAAGGAACTTCTCTGCCTTGACAGCAATGTAATAAATTATTAGTCTCGGTTTCTAACCTTTACCATCCCCACTGTTGATGATAAGCTGTACAGCTTGGCAAATCACATCCTACCTCAGGGACAACTGTGGAACTGTTCTGTCTCCTGTCCCTGGCACTGTGTGTTACTCATATTCTGTGCTTCCAATCTGGAAGCCTTAGGTGACACAGTGTAAGGTATTTTCTTGATGCCTGGGTACTGATAGTGAATTATTAATTCTATTATCTTCTTGTATTTCTCTCCTGAGTCTGATGTTGTCACATATAATATGTCTGATAATATTTTCAGTAGCCCTGGCATCCTGTTTACTGGAAGTAAAATTTTGCAAAAACCAGAACTTTCTGAACCTTTACCATTTTTAATGTTTGCTAACTAATTAAGGAGGGATATTATGGAGTATGTCTCCCATGTGACAATGAGAAAATTAATTTCACTCTGTTCTTAGAAATGCAGAACGTCTATGGGGGAGAATAACATCAAAAGTCACAGTAAACTGTATGAACCTGAAAGGGAGATTAAAAGAAAGAACTCACAATAGAAGAGAAAAGAAAAAAAAAAAAAAGGAAGAAAATAAATCCTTCCATCTAGCTTTAACATATTCAAGGAAAGCAATAAAGCACATTCTTAACCAAACTTTGATAAAGATTTACTTTGCAGTATTCAATGCAAGTATACACACATTCACACCATGTTAAAAATAAAAAAGTGAAAAGTAAAAAATGTAGCTACCAAAGGAAGGTTATCTATGTTCAAACTGTACTGGAGAAATTAGTCAAGGTTAATTCATGCATGTGAAAATATGATTTCTAACATTGCCAAGGTCGATAAGACCTCAGGGAGTAAGTGCTAAACATACAAATCAAAGATGCCTAGAGGCGGTTTTGAAGATGAGTGGGAAGGCTTTAGTAGTTTTAAAAAGCCTGTTAATAATCCAAATAAATAATCAGTGATACAAAAAGATCAAATAACTTGTTTATGAAAGGAACCAATCACTGCTAGATGTTTTTCTCTCCTTGGACTAGGTTGCACAAGCCCAAAATGATTAATACACTTCTCTCCTACTTTCTTTTCTGTCCCACAATTCCTGACACACTTAAACCAGAGAAAGCAGTGGCACCTACCAGGCTGTATAAAGAGAGTTCAGACAGTTCATAAGGTTTTTGCTTGACTGCCAGAGTCTACCCTGCCATTTGCCCTATGCTAAGGTCCCATCCCACATCTATGGTAGGAGTATAAACACAGAATTAAGTATCTGGTTCTTTCTCCAACCTGAAAAATGAATGAAGACACCACCAGTCTAAATGAATCCGAGCTACTGAATTAGTTTATTTAATAATATTGTAATGTAACCAAAGTACTTTTATAGGAATGTTTCACCTTTTCCCAAGATGTCTGAAAAGAAATTAATGTTATATGAAAATGAATGTTGGGTACCTTTTTTTTTCTTCCATTTTCCCATGGTATATGAACAAAAGCAAATGGATTTCCCTTCCTCCCTCAAAAAAAAAAAAAAAAAAGAAAAAAAGAAAATTGGAAAATTGACAATTTTTCATTTTAAGCTCAGACTCTGAACTAAGACTTCTGATTGGCTGGCTTCAGATACTCCTTTGGTTGCCACTGCTGTAATATCTAAACATCCCTAAAGTTTCAAGTTGTCTTTTCAAAATATTGGGTAAGTTGGAACATAAACATTTCTCACACAGCTTAGATATCTGGAATATACATCTAGTCAAAGATATCTGAAACCAAAGTGATTTTTAAAACAAATTTTTGAAGCAGCTCAGTTTGAGTCATTAGAAATAGCACAGTTTGATCAGCAAGGGTAGTAGTCATGAACAAGTAACTGCCATAGCCTCCTACTTATTTTCCCTACAGAGCCATGCAAAAGACAATGAATTGAAGTTAATGAAGAGGAGGTTTTCAAAGTGCTCTTGCAAGTGCTGGGTAAGCTGTATAGAAAATACAGATGGAAAATACAGTAAAACCCCATTACAGTTATTAGTTAATGGTTATCCTGGCAAATATACCATTAAAGATCTTATGGTAAGCCCACAGTCACAGCCGTCCAATACTTCTTGGGTGTCTTGACCCTTGACCTGTATACTGTTAATTCCTCACATAAAAAGTCTTCTTCCCTCCTTTTCTCACTGCAAAGAAGGAAAAGAATCTAAAACTCTGTTTCTCTTCCTTGAGATGAGTTGGTAGAGATCAAACATTATTTGCATGAAGTTTCCAGTGAAATTTTGCCAGAGAGTAAAGGGCTTTATGGGGCTCTACTTGTTGGCTGAGTTTGGGAATCAGTTGAAGCCACACTACACAGGCAACAGCAGCTGTTTCTAAATACTTTTTTTTAATTTTTTTATTCTGATATCAGCACAGCATCCAAGTAATTTGTGGCAAACTTCAACTGGAGAAGCCAAGTATACAGCATTGTGGAAATGAAATCCAAAAACCATAGTATTTCAGGTTAGGAGACCTGTAGCTGGTATGCTGAAACCACTGTTTTCATTCAATTTCCTGGCTTGGTCACAGCACTCTTGTATCCTGACATATTTAACTTAAATCATAAAATCATAGAAACATAGAATAGTTAGGGTTGGAAAGGACCATAAGATCACCTAGTTCCAAGCCCCCTGCCGTGGGCACGGGCACCTCACACTAAACCATGCCATCCAAGGCTCTGCTCAACCTGGTCTTGAACACCACCAGAGCTGGAGCATTCACAACTTCCCTGGGCAACCCATTCCAGTGCCTCACCACCCTTACAGGAAAGAATTTCTTCCTCATAT
>JARCZZ010013800.1:0-18750 GCA_030323915.1 Brotogeris chrysoptera
CTTCCAGGAGAATCTGCTCCAAGATTTTGCCAGGCACAGAGGTGACACTGACTGGTCTGTAGTTTCCCAGCTCATCCATTTTCCCCTTCTTGAAAATGGGGGTTATATTTCCCTTCTTCCAGTCATTGGGAACTTCACCTGACTGCCATGATTTTTCATGACAGTGGCTTAGCAACTTCGTTTACCAGCTCCTTCAGGACCCACAGATGGATTTCATCAGGTCCCATGGACTTGTGCACATTCAGATTCTTAAGATGGTCTGGAACCTGAGATCTTCTCTCCCACGGTGAGCTAAAGGGCTTCATTCTCACAGTCCCTGCATCTGTCTTCCAAGACTTATGGCAGGAGGCTGGACTAGATGACCTTTAATGGTTCCTTCAGACCCAAACTATTCTATGAATCTATGATTCTGAACTCAGCATCTGCCTTCTTAATTATATTTAAATATGTTGCTGACATATCTGATATATAATTAGGTGATGAAATGGTTATGATTGTGGTTGTGATGTATTGGTATTTGACAACTGAAATAGTTTTCTTGCTATTTCACCTTTGCTGTTAAAATTTCACATTTTGAAAAATAGAATCAACTAGGCTGGAAAAGGCTATTAAGGTTATCAAGTCCAACCACTACCCAGGATCACCAAGTCCTCCACTAAACTATATGTCACTAAGGGCCTCATCTACATGGTTTTTGAACACTTCTAGGGACAGTGATTCCAACACTTCCCTGATTACCCTTTTGGTGAGGAAGTTTTTCCTTATATCCAGTATAAACCTCCCCTGGTGAAGCTTGAGTCTGTTTTCACTTGTTACTTGGTAGAAGTGATCAGCCACCTCCTCTGCATCCTCCTTTCAGGTAGCTGTAGGAAGCAGTAAGGTCCCAGCTGAGCCTTCACTTTTCCAGACTAAACAACCCCAGTGGCCTCAGCTGGTCCTCATCAGACTCGTGCTTCAGACCCTTCACCAGCTTTGTTGCCCTTCTCTGGACCTGCTCCAGCACTTCAGCATCTCTCTTGTAGTTGAGGGGGCCAGAACTGAACACAGTACTCGAGGTACAGCCTCACCAGTGCCCAGTACAGGGGGATGATCACTGCTCTGGTCCTGCTGGCCATGCTATTGCTGATACAGGCCAGGATGATGTTGGCCTTCTTGGGTGCCTGGGCACAAGCTGGCTCATGTTCAGTAGCCGTCAATCAGCACCCACAGGTCCTTTTCCATGAGCAGCTTTCCAGCCACTCTTCCCCAAGCCTGTAGCATTGCATGGGGTTGTTGTGGACCAAGTGCAGGACCTGGCACTTTGCATTATTGAACCTCATACCGTTGGCCACAGCTCATTGATCCAGCCTGTCCAGATCCCTCTGCAGAGGCTTCTTATCCTCCCAGTCCAGCAGATCAACACTCACAGTCAGCCTGGTGTTATCCGCTGATTTACTGAGTGTGCAGTCCATCCCCTCATCCAGATCATCAACAGAGGTATTAAACGTGACTATCCCCAAAACCAAGCCCTAGGGGACACCACAAGTGACCAGCCACCAACTAGATGTAACATCATTTACCATCACTCTCTGGGCTCTACCATTTGTCCAGATTTTTACCCAGTGAAGGATACACCTATCCAGGCCACGAGCAGCCAGTTTCTCTAGGAGGATAATGTGTGAGACAGACACCAGCAGCTGGTGGCAATACACAGGCACAGGTGGTGGCAGTAATGGGAGCCGAAGCCGCAATCCTGAATGTCCTCCCCTCCAGCGGACCCAACAGGGAGGCCGCGGTCCTCCAACTTCTGCAGCCTCTCTTTTGGAAACATACAGAACCGCTGGTCAGCGACATCAGTTTAAGCTCACTGAGGAGCGGTGCAGTGCGCCGGCCTGGAGGCTGCTGTAATCCGGCACTGACCAGGAGCAGGACAACAGGTCTGCGGCCACCTCCAGATGCTCCAGGCTCACCGCATTCTGGGCCTGGTTCCGCAGCCCCACCGGCTCCAGCCACACCATCTCTGCAGCCTCATCCGGAGCTCCACTACCTCCAGCCGCACCACCTCCCGTGCCCTCTCCAGCAGCCCCACAGAACACTCGGACGGCTGGGAACACGTCATAGGCTGCCCTCAGCAGGGCTCCCAACCGCATCCGGTGGGCGCTCGCCCCTGCGGAGCAGAAGCATGAGCAGGATCAGCCCCAGTGGAGGAGCTCGGGCCGCCGGCAGCCCCGGGCCCCTCCGGCCAGGGCTGCAACTGCAGCTGCTCCGCTCCCGCCTCGGCCAGGAGCCGCTCGCCCCAAAGAGGAGTCCCTAAGGCTCTGACCCGCCCTGCAAGAGGCCACCCCGGCTGCAGCGCAAGGAGGGCTGCGGCTGCTCTTCACTGAGGGGGATAAAGAAACACCGCTATCTGCTCACAGAGTCTCTGCCTTTCCTTGAGCACCGCACCCTACTGGGGGGGGGGGGAGGCAGCCTGCTGTGGGGCATGGCCATGGTCCCAGGGCTGCCTCTGCCGAGTGCAGACGCACAGGGGAGAGGGTGCCCTTGCAGGCCCCATGCCCTCAGCCTGCCCCAGCCCCTCTCTCGCCCCCGCTACTGACGCTTCAGCTCCGCTCGGGTTTCGCTCCACTCTGTGACGTCGCGAGGGCAAGTTCGCGGCGGGGAGGGCTGGCGAAGAAGCGTGCGTGGTTGTCCGCGGTGTCCGAGCCAGGGGCATGCCTTGGGTAGCAGCACTGGGCAGGTACAGAGCCGCAGCCTTTGCCAAGAGGAACAAGCCCTTCAGCTTTCACCTCATGCAGGCTGGCATTTCACTTCTTCTTTGGCCAGCAGAGGCATTTTGTACAGCATCTCTGCTCCCGGACAAAGGTAGGATGAGGGAAGAAGTGTAGAAATACCACCAGGGGAGGAGAGAGAAGGAGAATGAGCTTGGAAGGTGCAGCTCTTGACAAGAGGCAAGTGCTGAATTGTTCCTTCTTTGTGCTCTTACTCTGCGCACTCATATTCTCCTAAAATCCCACCACCACGGCGCCAGGAGAGCTTTGGCAGGGAAGTGCTGTCTTCCAAGCTGAACCCTATCAGAACGAGCTCTGAGAGAGAGCACAAGGACAGTTCGGCATTGTTGGGTTGGGTTTAGCTGTTTTTTTGACCCGAGAGCGCACAGCCGTAGAAACCACAATTCGATCAACCCAGCTGTTTTCTTGTGTTTCCAGGGCTCTTCCATGCTCGTTTGGGTGGTGGGAGGGTATTTTGGAAGAGATCTGCTGGGGTTTTGTCTCTCTGGTTTGCTTTTCCAAACCAACGCTTGCATCCGGGAAGTACTTTCTCTTTGTGACCCCATAGAATTTGTCATCTTCCAAGGACTAACACAACACAACCATTTTCAGTGTTGTTGCTTTCCCACTGGCCTGTCTGTATTTATGCAGGAATCTATATTGAGGGGTCTGCAGAGCAGCAAACAAACTTTACCATGCTCCCCACTCTCATCTAACTGGTCCATGTCTGTCCTCTGCTAAATACTCAAGAGTTGGATGCAGGACTCCAGGTGGGGTCTCATGAGAGTAGACTAGAGGGGTAGAATCACCTCCTTCAACCTGCTGGCCACGCTCCTTCCGATGCAGGCCAGAATACAGTTGGCTTTCTGGGCTGCGAGCACACACAGATGACTCATGTCCAACTATTCATCCACCATTACCCCCAGGACATGTTTCACAGGGCTTCACTCAATCCATTCATCCCCAGCCTGTATTGAAGCCGGGGGTATTGATACCCTCTTAACATGCACCCACTTCTTGATCCTGTCTAGATCCCTCTGTATGGCATCCCATCCCTTGGGGGTGTCAGCTGCACCTCTCAGTTTGGTATTGTCTGCAAACGTGTTGAGGGTGTACTTAATTCCACTGTCTCTGCCACTAATGAAGATACTAACCAGTACTGATCCCCGTATGGACCCCTGCGGGGCACCACTTATCACTGATCTCCATTCAGACTTTGAGGCATTGACCACTACTTTCTGGACGTGACCATCAACCAATTCCCCATCCACCAAACAGTCCATTCCTCATATCAATATGTCTCCAATTTAGATATGAAGATGTTGTGGGGTCCATGTCAAAGACCTCGCAAAAGTCCAATAAGTGACATCCATAGCTTTTCCCTTGCTCACTTCATCACAGAAAGCCGATAGGTCGGTCAGGCAAGACACTGGTGAAGCCATGCTGGTTGTCTTAAATCACCTCCGTGTCCTCCATGTGCCTTAACGTATCTTCTAGGAGAATCTGCTTCATGTCTTCCCAACCACTGAGGTGCTTCCCAGGGCCCTCCATTCTATCCTTTTTTGAAATTAGTGCAATATTTTCCTTTTTTCAGTCACCAAGGATTTCACCTGACTGCCATGACTTTTTGAATATCATGGAAAGTGTCTCGGCAACTACATCAACCAATTCCCTCAAGACTCTGAAAAGCATCTCATCAGGTCCTTGTTGTGGTTTAAGCCTCTCAGCCATGCAGTTTTGCTCACTCACTCCCCCCTCTATTTTCCCCCTGCTCCCGGAGTAATGGGGAGGAGAATCGAAAGAATGCAACTCCCACAGGTTGAGATAAGAACAGTTTAGTAACTAAAGTATATCACAAAACCACTACTGTTACCACCCATAATAATAATGACAAGGGAAATACAAGGAAAGAATACAATTGCTCACCACCTATACGCAGCCCGACCATGCAGTGCACCCCCACCCTTCTGGGTCTCTGCCCTCTGTTTTTCCATCCTGGGTATGACGTGCTGTGGTATGGAATACCTCTTTGGTCAGTTTGGGTCAGGTGTCCTGTCTCTGCTTCTTCCCGGCTCCCCCTCCTCCCTGGCAGAACATGAGACTCAGAAAGTCCTTGGCCAGACCAAAACATTACCACGCAGTAACTAAAAACACTGGTGTTATCAGCGCTGTTCCCAGGCCCAAAGTCAAAAACACAGCGCTGCACCAGCTACCAAGAAGGAGAAAAATGACTGCTACTGCTGAACCCAGGGTAGTCCTATAGAGTGATGTAGGTTCAGGTCCCTCAGGCTGCCATGAATCTTATCTGATCCCCTAATCCCTGCCTTGCAGCGCATCCACTAGGAAACTGGGAAGAGGGGTTGCCAGTGAAGACTGAGGCAAAAAAAAAAAAAAAATAAAGGCAAAAAAGCCTTTGAGTACCTCAGTCTTCTCCTCTCTGTTGTTACCAGTTTGCCAGTTGTGTTGATTGTGAGGGTACCCTTTCTTTAACCTTCCTTTTCTGGCTGACGTATCTGTAGAAGCCCTTATTTTTCTTTTGTGTCCCTTGCCAAGGTCAGTTCTAGCTGCATCTTGGCCTTCCTGACCACATCCCTATAAAACTGGTCAAGGTCACCATACTCTTCCCAGGATAAATGAAAGTAATTTAGCTGTAACCATAATGGCTTGATGAGTCTTCTGTTTTTCCTTTTTATTATATGGGAGCGAATACCTAACTAACCCTTTCTTTACATTTTACTTTGTATACAATACAGGGATTCTTCCCAGGCCTAAGTCAATGTAAATTTCTATGGTGTAAACTCACTTTTTAAGTATTAAATAGTTTCTATCACTCTGTCAGTTCTCAATTGTGTAATATCAGTAACTACAGCTATCATTCTTTTACGCCACTAAAACATCTGGCAATTCCTGCCCCAAAACATTAACTTCTGTATCAACCAGTTGTGCATAAAACCTAGAAGATTAAATCCCAGAGGACCATTACATGGATTCTCTCCTATAATCACGGTTAACTTAACCTTCCAAATTCCACCTTAATTTAATATAAAATACCTTTTTTTCAGCATGTGGTGTCCAAAAGGTCTAGAAATTTCCTTTAAATTTCAATTTGCTGTCTTTAATCTTAACATTTAATCTGGGGAAAAACAACTTTAGTGAAGTGCCTTTTTCAAAGCAGGTATTTTTATTCTTTTGCAACTTCCGTAAGTGACAAAAAATGGCTGAGAATGTGTTTGAGAAGTTTTACAAATTTCCTATTAAGGCAAAATTGCAAAGGCTTTTTTTTCCATTTGTGCCTCTGGTTTATGAGCACACAGTGGCAAGAAGGGTTAAGAGAAACCATGTGTAGTGTTCATCAGCAGCATTTTTTATGAAATAATTTGTAAAACACATTACTTAAAACACATGAAACAAACTGTGATACTTCACAATTTGCTACACTTGCAGTCTTCCAGATGATCCATTTTGCTCCTTTTGCGGGAGAAGATACTCCAGGCAGTAGGTGATGCACTGTTGGAAAGGATAAAAACAAAAGTTTTTTGCAATCTAATTTCACAATGAAAGGTTTTGAGGAAATTGATATAACTGCCACCTAAGTAAAGTTTGTTACTTGCCCTCTATGCAAAGATGTAAAATGTCTCTAAAATTGCAGTGGACCACTCTTTTTTGTCTTCAGAACTTAAAGACAAAAAGAAGGGAATTTTAGAGACAATCAGTATTTTACTGTTTTAGAGAAATGATCAAGAATGTGAAAAATACTGTATTAGGGTAACATACAAATCTTCATTTTAAAAAATGGGTCCAGTATTGTCTTTCCTCATGAAATTTCAGAGGTCTGAGAAAAATCTTGAGACTTTGTTTCAGGTGACATCAGCTGGAAGAGTCTTCAATGACAAGCAGGAAAGAGACAGGCTGGAAAGGAGGAAGAAAATGAGCAGGGATCAACCTGGCTTACTCAAAAGGCTAGCATGGGAAACCACTGAATAAAAGGTTTGATAAAAAATGCAGAGCACCTAAAAAGCCTCAGATGTAGGCAGTGCTAAGGTAATTTTTGTTGCTTCACTTCAAACATGGCTGGCCAAGACACACTTGCATCTGGTGCTGGAATAAAGCTTTCTCACTGTTGGCATTTCCCTCTTTAATTTCACTTGTGTACAGTGGAGTGAGTTCACCTCCAGTGTATTTGCCCACTGTATGTGTTTGTCCTGTGTGAGTGGTTAAACGTGTCTGAAGGCAGCTGTGCAGTCCCAATTACAGAAATCTGCCCTCCAAACAGCAGTGCTGGAGCAGGGGAGGCTGGGCTGCGGAGCCTCACACCTTACTGCTCAGTATTTCATGCCTCATCAGCTGCATCCTACTCTACCAAAAAATATTTTATCTGGAACTAATTTTATTGTGAAAAAAGCATTTCAGGGGCTGCTACCATACCTGTGATATTTGAAATATGAATTCAAAATTCACAGCTTATCAATAAAAACACATTGACTTTCATAGAGGTTTTCTGGCAAATTTGAGTACATCAGTACAAGCATTTACTTACATCATGTTCATAGCTGATAAACTGTAGATGCTAAATTTGTTAATTAGATCTTGGTTAAGCTTTGGCCTCCTTGCTTTTTTGCAAACCTTTAGTATTTGAGCATGCAATTTGCATGCATCAGTCAACACAAGCACTGAAGGAAGCTCTTGCTTGGGTAATAAGATAAGGAGGTGCTCTCTCCACTTTTGGGTTTTAGCTGCCACAGAGATAGTGGTTTCCCAGGATTCATAGCTGCTGCTTATTCAGGCAGCTCTGTGGTTTGTGCTGCATATTAATTTCTCTCCAACACAGGAATTCAGTTTTGTACTGTACATTTCATTTCTTCACAGATTTAGATTTATTTCGTGTTCTTTGCTTTTAATTAACTCTCTGGCACAGCTGCTGGACAGGATATAAAAACTCATTGCTTTCCCTGTGTTGTGAGTACACCAGCAATCATTTACCACTTAGATGGTGGTGCCGGATCTATCAGTTTCCATGGCAACCAGGGCCATGGTGATTGATTCCTTGCCAGTATGGCATCACCACAGGGAGCAAGGCTTGTGATTTTTGCATGCTTGCAACATCCATCTAATTAAAATGGGATTAAAGAATCATCCCTGTATATGTTCAACAACTGCACTGCAATCCATTTATGTAAATGTCAGCTCTATTCACCACAGTAGTTGGAGTGTTTATAAAGCAACAGTTACTTTACTCCCAGTGTCTTGCTATGGGGGGTAGGGGCACGGCATAAAAAGAGAAAAATATGCACAGCCTTATTTTGGCTACTAAAATAAAATTAAATATAAATCCTTTCACTAATGCTCAAGTACTATGCAAATTGTGTCCTGTTTCCAAATCTGAATCATGACTATAGGGAGCAAAGATGGCAGAGCTGTTACAGCTCTGCTGATGTGCTGATGGCTAACCCAGAAAAATATACCGAGCCTGTGCCGGAAATTCATTAATTAATTTAGTGTGTATGAATTATTTATTTGTCAAAAGCCTTTAATTCATATGATTGATTTTAGTTCAGTGGCATCTCCTGAGAGCAAAGTAATCCTTGTGTTCTCATAATTTTTCTTTCATAGAGCATTCCTCAAGTCTTATAACGATTACTTGGAAATTTGCGAAGTCTTTACAGATCAGGGAAGATGACAGATCGGTAGTATGCAAGGAGACTCCAGATAAAATGAGAAACTTAGGGATTTTTTTGAGGGCTAAAATTGAAGCCATTTTTTTTCATCATTAGATATAAATGAAAAGAAAAAAAGAAAAAGGACAAAAGGTGGCTGATCTGTTAGGATTTTTTCTTTATATATCACTATTTTGTCTGCATAACACTGACAAAATAGTCTGTTAACATGAAAAATGACAGTTTGCAGTACCCAACGGTCTTATGTCTGTATGCATTTCATTCTACAACCTACTTCTGTATTACAAAACTTGGAACCATTGTATAAATTATGGATAAAATTAATAATCTGTGGGATTTTATCTAAAAGCCCATGGATGCTAGTCACAAGGCTTTTTTTTTTTTTTTTTTTTTAAAGCTCTTTCCTCTCACAACAGCAGAAAATTGACTGTATAACAGGCAGCAATCCACAGATGGTAGAAATGCCATGTACCACACAGGAGTGCTGTGTTTTATTATGCTTTCATAATAAAATCCTCCCTCCTGAACAAATCCAGCCCTGTTCTGGAAGGACAGAAATTAGAGAAGAGAGGTGAATAATTTTGGTACAGAGGAAACATTCTGGTAGGGCAGCTGTAAAAGTCCAGAGCGAGTGGTCAAAAGTACAGAAATGGAGATAACCAGGATGAGAACACAGGGAAAGTTTCTGAATGAAATCTCCTTGAAGCTTCTAATAAATCCACCCTGCCAAATTTCCTGAGGGGATGGGCATGACACAGCAACCCTAAGGTCTCCATCCTACTCTCCTTGTGGCTTTGGGTCCCTCTGGGAGAAGACAGCTTCTCTGTTTGAATGTCAGGGCTCCTACCAACGGCGATAAAAAGTATTTGCCCTTCTCTTCAGTTCTTGTGTAAGTTCTCTTCAGAACTTATACAGGTTTCACACAGAACTCCTTTTAAGTCCAGCTGTGCCTGAACTTAAGGAATAACCCCTTAGCCCAACCCAAGCCTACAGAAGAAAGCAGGGATCCGTTCCTTCATCTCACAAAATGTGAATCAGGCTCAGGATAAAAACTCAGCCAGATACAGGTTCTATATTGCTGCCTTTTTCGTGTCCCTTTGACAAGTAAATAGCTGTCACCATAGCTGTGAAACTATTGCAAGTCCTTCCACAGAAACTGTAAAGGGACTGGAAATTAGCTCACAGTGTGCAAGGGATGATAGTAAGGGCCACAATCATTTTCATTCTAAATTGCTTAGTCCACCTTCCTGTCCATCCACGACCTTCTACAAAACAATGTACAACACAGAAATAAAACAAAACCAGAAAAAGGCAAAGCGAATAGCAATGGAAATCTCTGGGCATCCTTAGGTATTTAAGGACTTAAGTAAAGATTTTGGCACTGCCTCTCACAGTGCTCTCCTGGAGAAACTGTCTGCTTATGGCGTGAATAGGTGGATTCTTCACTGGGCTGGAAACTGGCTGAACAGCCAAGCCGAAAGAGTGGTGGTAAATGCTATCATATCTAGCTGACGACTGGTCACTAGTGGTGTCCCCCAGGGCTCAGTGTTAGGGCCAGTGTTGTTTGATATCTACACTGATGATCTGGATGAGGGGATTGAGTGCCCCCACAGTAAACTTGCGGACAACACCAGGTTGGCTGGAAGTGTTGATCTGCTGAAGGATAGGAAGACTCTGCAGAGGGATCTGAACAGGCTGGATTGATAGGCTGTGGCCAATGGTATGAGGTTCAATAATGCAAAGTGCCAGGTCCTGCACTTGGTCCACAACAACCCCATGCAATGCTACAGGCTTGGGGAAGAGTGGCTGGAAAGCTGCTCATGGAAAAGGACCTGTGGGTGCTGATTGACGGCTACTGAACATGAGCCAGCTTGTGCCCAGGCACCCAAGAAGGCCAACATCATCCTGGCCTGTATCAGCAATAGCATGGCCAGCAGGACCAGAGCAGTGATCATCCCCCTGTACTGGGCACTGGTGAGGCTGTACCTCGAGTACTGTGTTCAGTTCTGGCCCCCTCACTACAAGAGAGATGCTGAAGTGCTGGAGCAGGTCCAGAGAAGGGCAACAAAGCTGGTGAAGGGTCTGGAGCATGAGTCTGATGGGCAGCTGAGAGGAGCAGAGAGGAAGTGGCTGATCTCTTTTACCAAGTAACAAGTAATAGGACAAGAGAATACAGACTCAAGCTTCACCAGGGGAGGTTTATACTGGATATAAGGAAAAATTTCTTCACAGAGAGGGTGATCAGAGATTGGAAGAGGGCGCCCAGGGTAGTGATAGATTCTCTGTCCCTGGAAGTGTTAAAAAGCTGTGTAGATGAGGCCCTTAGCGATCTGGTTTGGTGCTGGTCTTGGCAGTCCTGGACTTGATGATCTTAAAGGTCTTTTCTAACCTAGTTGATTCTGTGATTCTGTGAACCTGTGATCTTCCTGCACAAGGCAAAAGCTCTGCCTTCCTCCTTGGAGGAAGCTCAAGAGGCATTCAGTAATCTTGCTTTCTTATGCATGTTACCTGATAGAGAACAATCATTCCTTCAGGACTGAATTTCTGATTTTTGATACTTGCACTTGATTTTCTTTCAGAGAGCATTTAGCAATTCTCTCAGAACCTTAAAGACAGCACTCTCTGTACGTTAAAACTGCCCAATTACACCTGCCTGAACTTTCTTCTTCTTCTACATCTCATGAGCTTTTCCACTTGAACAGGAAAATTCTTTGGAACTTTGTTATCCAAAAATTTATAGCAGGCAGATAAAAAATCATGTCTCAAACTGCAGCATCTGAAATTACGTAATTAGCTTAAGAAATATTACATTTCTTATTAAATAATGAGCTGTTAACTCCAAAATCACAGAATAAAAATGTTTTAAATCTGCAGGTGGAGGATGACGGACACTAAGGTGAAAATTTTAAAATATTTTATCTGCAAAACACAAGGAATATTTTCTTAAACAAATGCGTAGAAAAGTCAGTCAAATACTACTGTGCATATTTGATTCTGATGTGCAAAACCAGATACCTATGCCTGCTTCAAATACTTTTCTCAGTATAAACATCCTTATGGTTTCAGGACCATCAGCTCTAGAATATCCTAGAATTATGCTGACTTAGATGTAGTCAATGGCTGTTTCATCTGTAAGGCTTTAGCAGATAATGAATCTTTTCACCAGCAAACAGGACTTCAATTTTATGCATCTTCATGTGCAGCACAGCAATGGAAACTAGAAAAGCCCAAAGCAAGTAAGGTTTCATAAATTTAACAGTATGCCATCTGGTTTCCAGGTGGGTAAATAAAGTGTTAACATCGGGAACTGTGATCTTTATGTGTGATTTTAAAAATGCACAGAATTTTCTATTAGCTTAACTCCATATTGACCCAACACTATATTAGGATTAGTTAGCTTGCTTCTTTCCCTTGTTTCGATGTGAGGGGCACTCCAGGTACTATTTCTACCAGTAGCAGTTAAAACTGATGCTGAATCAGTCCTGTATTTGCAAATAGCATGCTTTTGATGTTTCCTTCTGCAGAAACCAAACTAAATCAAGGTGATAAAGTTAACCTGTCACAGCAGTATGTAAAAGACTGCTGTAAGGTTGACTAAAACAATGTTGCTGAAAAAAAGAATCTTGGGAAATAACTGTTCAAACTATTCACTGAAAAAATTTAAAGCCTTTAAAATAACAAATGCAATAGAAGAAACAAGGTTCAGACTGTGAAACAGCCATGTAAAATAATGACAATAAGGCTCAGTATTTTAAAGCAAAATACTGCAATGAAAATGAAATTGTGTAGAGAATGAAGACTTGGTATTCTCGTGTACAGTTAAAAGCCTTCATATTCCAACAGACAAAATTATCTACTCCAGCCTTGTTCCCCTCTTCCTTTCCCAGCCAAGAGGTCCTGTTGTCTTTCATCCTTTACAGTTAGCTGAATATGCTGACCAGGGAAAGGTGCCAATCAAACATCTGCATCCTCTGCCTGCACAGCAGTCTACAAGGACAACACACCAAAAAACTTCTATACCTCCTTGCTACAGCTTAGACGTGTTCTGTAGGAACCACTGCAAAAAGTGTTTAGTGTTTCTCCTTAACCAGTCCTCTGTGACCCTAATGAATTCAGAATACTCCTTATCACCTACTAACGTCAAATACAATAAGCATTTTTATTTTTATTTTTGAACAAGGATAACTGCCTATTCTGGACACAGCTGAGACAATTCAACTCATTTCATTCAAGCCAGTGGAGAGCTCATAAATGCTCTATTTAAAGGCCTATTTTTATATGAAGTATCCTGTGCTGGCAGCATCCTGCTATCTCTGCAGGCAGTCTTTTTAGTCTTTCACACAGGTGATATCCAAACACTGTTTACTTTTTTTTTTTTTGAACAAACTCTTACTTACTATGCTGATGGAGGACCATTCGCAGTACATCTTTTAGTACTCTATTTTATATCTCTAAGAGTGGTCTGAATGTAGGCTAACCATTATTGTTAATTAATAGCTGGAGAGATATTTCTAGTGAAGTGAAACTGCTGATCTCAACTTATTCAGTGGTGTGGAAAGTTATTGAAAACAAGTGAGGTTTTTTTTTTTCTTGAGGTTTGTTTTTGCAGTTTCATGGCTGAAATATTAATGCAAAACCTAATGCTCACATTGCAGAATTTTGCAGTTAATAAAAAGGACCAGCCAGGGAAACATCAGTAATAGCGTTTGAAACACATGTTGGTGCCTCATGTATAGTTTTACATTTCTGTCTCAGTTAGTAATCACAACTAACACTAGGTCGGAAGGGAATATAGGAAGCTGAGAAGAAAAAGCCAGTGACCATTATCTTATCACAGTTCCTGCCTTGAAGAACTTCATCTCTATGTCTGGTGTCCCATGTTCTCCATTTCTGATGTCTGACGAGGGGTAAAACATGATTTTAACACAACCTGTGACATTAAAGCCCTTTGGCTCGTTTGCAAAGCACAAGAAATTGTATGTTTTGTACGATTTTCTGCTACTAGATCCTGACAAACTATCTGGGAAAAAGTAAAGCTTTATCAGCCCTGCTACTTGTCCTGTTTGTGAAGGACTTTTGGTCACAGCCTATGCTTTAGACACTTTCAGGGCCGCCTGGGGTAATGAACCCCTGTTTTTTTGAGAGCAGAAGATAGGGCTACAAACGGAGCACCATGCACCATTGTGCACATTTCAGGTCCCTCAGGATAGCTGTTTCCACTAAGCACAGGGGAAAGTCCTAGCCAGTAGTTTTCAATCTGTAGTATGAACACCAGTGGGGTTCTCCTTGTTACTGTCTTCCCTCCCTGCCCATTGCTCCTAAGCTCACCTCTGTAGGCATGTATATGATCCAATACGAGATCTTAGCACTAAAAATGTTTTTGATAGACTTTACTTGCCTGAAGCAGAATAAAAGGTATTGCTGATTTCCCACAGCTTTGAGAAAAACTTTAAAATTTAGGTATACAAAAGCAAAGAAATGAGCTTGCAGAACCTCCAGGGCAAACAAACATTTATAAAGTATCACCAGTGGGGATTCCTCTATATTCTAACATAGGAGTGACTGGGTTTTGGTAATTTTGGCACAGCTTTCAATAAATTCTTCTACTAGCTCTCTGGCGATGATAACTAACAATGTGCTTCTTCTAAGATGAAGCCTCCACCCTGCTTGCTGCATTCTTACTCGTTACCCATACCCATACCCATTATGCATTATCCGTAGTACAGAGATGATTGCTTCCACCTTGCCACAGCTTCTTGCATGCACACAGTGACTGCTGGTGCCTCACAGCATTCTCTTCTCTGCAGACACTCTTTCCCACAAATACCCTGCATTGCCTACATTGGATATAGGAATTAGTATGCGTTCTGGCCATTCCCAGGAGCAGGACAGGGTACCTTACAGCAGGAGCTGGTGGGAGGCTCTGTAATATCTCCATTTGCAGGATCTGGCTACAGGACTTCTTACATGCTTTTTCCTCCTGTGAAGCTGAAGAAGGGGACAAAGATTTTGGCAAAAATTGAATTTTCATTCATTAATATTTCTAGGATCCTTTTGGGGGAGTTCTTCTCTATGTCATGGAAAAAAAAATCTATTTGCTTCATATTTTCTTTGCCCATTGCAGTGACCCCAGTAAGTTTTTTCAGTGCAAATAATGACCTTCAGTCACTGAGACTTCCAAGGCTTCTGAACAAAGATTTGGCTGCTTTCTTTCATATTTGTGTCCCCAAGTGTGCATTTTCAGGAACAACTTTCTAAAATGAAGTATGTCCCCCTTTATGGACCAACTCAGCCAGGCATTTAAACTTAAAATGAAAGATGTGCAAAAGGTAAGCATATGATGACTCTCGTATCTTTTGCCCTTATGTGGGTGATAGAAATAATTACCTCTAGACATATCATTGCACTGTGCACAGTCGGCACACAGGAGATTGCCAGGTGTTGAATGTGATAGGAAATGTGGAGCCTGATTATATATGCTAGAATCCAAGTGCTGCAAAACATCTCTTTTCAATGAGATGAAAAGAAAGTATTTAAAGATCCAACTTAATTTTTCAACTGCAGTCAAGCTGTACCAGTGTTTCAAGATGAATTTGTTAATCACATGAGACTAGGGATTCTATGTTGTAATAAAAGACTAGAGAAGCATTTCCTAGCGGGCAGCAATAACTGTTCCAGTCTGTTTAAGCAATTTTTTTTTTCCTTTGCTAGTTTAATTTCCCCTGCCCTGCTGTCTGCTCCAATTTAAGTTGAAAGTGAATGTAAAAGCTGGTGGATGGCACTGGATTTGTGAGTGTGGAAATGAAATCCACTCAGGCACAAAGGCTGTGTGAAATTTACCCTTAACACAGCAAAGCAGTGCAAGATCTCAGCACCTCTGAAGATCTCCACACTGCTGCCTTTAGAGAAGGTCTGAGCGGTGTATGAGCCTCTCCCAGCTCAGCTCTCTGGCCATGGCCAAGGTGGTGGTGACAAGGCCAGCTCACATGCTGTGCCGTCAATGCCTCACAGCACTTGCTTGGGCAGGCGAGACCTTGGTTTTTTACAAGTCAGTTGGTATTATAAGCACTTGGTTTCACCTCCCTATGTGGACTTCTGGCAGGGACACTGAGCATCTCAGCTGGAAAGGCAGCTGTCAGCTCATTTTCTGAGCCCATCAGCAACTTGACAGGAGACCTCAAGGAGCTCTCAGGTGATTATTCAGATATGTATCTGGATAAGCACACATGCAGTGTGATCCCTCCTGTAGCTCTATACCACGCTTGATTTGTTACCAAGTGAATGAATGTGCAAGCTAGTAGGTAGCACACTGCTCAAAGAAATTGTCTTAATGAGGACCCTTTCAGAAAGTCTAAACCAAACTATGTAAATTCACTGCATCTTATTTCTCTCTATGCAGAAATGGGCTAAACAAGTTCACTGTCAAGGATGCCTTTATTATTTAGAAATACAATGACTAAAAACTAAAAAAAAAAAGTGTGTACTGCTCAAGCATGAGGGAACGCATTTCTTCAAAGTCTTCAAAGCTATTTAGTTAAACTCATATTTACGTCCTTTTTAGGCATTTATTCTGACTATACAAAGAGATGCTGAATTTTTCTTCCATGATGGAGTGTTTGAGCACAAGAGAAGTTTCTGAAAAGAGTGGTTTTGTGCATTTACAAGTGTAAAAATGAGCGAACAGTTTGCATCCTTCATTACTGTCTCTTAAAAAGAGGCCAAAAAGAGAAAAAAAAGCTAGGCGTAATCAGAAAGTGACAAAGGCACCACATAAAGATGCAACTTTTTGAACTATATGTTTTTATTTCTCAGATAATCAGTCATCATAGAAAAGTTTTCCAGGGCTTTTCACCACCTAATTTACCCTTTCTGCTCATTTAAAAATGGCTCTGGTATTGCTGTGGAATAGCAACACCAAATTTCCTTCTACCTTTCTGAGATCAATAAAACTTGAGGCAGCAAACTTCACTGAAAGATTTCTATTCACATAAAGGTTACATACTTGTTACTGCTCTCCCTTCACCTGCACCTCTTTTTCCTTCTGTGCCCTGCTGGGCAAGATCCCTTCCATGCTTTTCTGTCAAACTCTTTAATTGTTTATGTTTTTATTTTAAAACAATGTTAGAATCAGAGAATCATAGAATAGTTAGGATTGGCAAGGACCTCAAGATCATCTAGTTCCAACCCCCCTGCCATGGGCAGGGACACCTCACACTAAACCATGCCACCCAAGACTATGTCTAACCCGGCCCTGAACACCGCCAGGGATGGAGCATTCACAACTTCCCTCAGCAACCCATTCCAGTGCCTCACCACCCTCGCAGTAAAGAACTTCTTCCTTATATCCAATCCAAATCTCCCCTGTTTAAATTTGAACCCGTTGCCCCTTTTCCTGTCACTACAGCCCCTAATGAAGAGTCCTTCCCCAGCACCCCTATAGGTCCCCTTCAGATACTGTAAGGCTGCTATGAGGTCTCCATGCAACCTTCTCTTCTCCAGGCTGTAAAGCCCCAATTTTCTTAGCCTGTCTTCATACAGGAGGTGCAAGGCATAGTGTAGCCAAGATATTGAGAAAAAACATGTATATAGGCTTTTCTTTTTTTTATTTTCAAATAGGCTTTTGACAATTTCTGGATAAAACCAAGCACAGAACTTTTCAAAGTGTGTTATTACAGAGGCCTAAATAAATGCATGCATATATACATACGTACATAAAATCATTTGGCTTTGGAGAACCTGAATGAAAAATAGCACATACTGTTGATGTGGAGCACTGAGCTAAACATCAACTATAATATCTCTGACAGAGGTCATACAACTGAATTCCATGGAATCAACAATTCAAACAACCTGCTAGCAAAGTGACATGGCCCTAAACTGACAGGACTATAGGCTTTGAGAGCTTAAAGGGAGCGTTATATAAGATTGTTTCAGTAACAAGAATGCTTCACCGGTCTGAGCAAAAATGTTTCCTGGTTTGGATGTTGAGTTCTGTGTCTGTACTGCAAGACCACGCTTTGGAAATGAGACAAGTTGCGCTCTCCCCTTCCTTTCTGATGTATCTGCAGCAGTGACAAACTTGGTCTCAGCACCCTTCCTGCTGAATAGATCAGTGAAGGAGACTCATGCTGAGCAGCCACCTTACTGGTGGCTAAATTTCCATGAACAGGTCTCAGTGATTTTGAATTTTTGGCTTTGTGTCTCAGGAGGGGATTGATCCAGTACCTTCTACCACACTGAAAGGGTAAGCCTTCACTCTGTACCATTTCACCTAGTGAAGGAGCTGAGCTATGTGGGGACCAGATTTTGTCTGTGCAGGAGTGGAGAAAAGGGTCTGCCCATCAGGACAAGGAGATTGCTGAGGGACTAAGATGTCAGAGGCATCTGCACAGAAAAGTGTTACCTCCATTCACAATTCTTTGCACTAGCATTTGTGTGGACCTACATGATCTCTGCTCAAGATGCTATCCAAGATCCTGGTCTTCTCTTGTTGGGCACGGTGAGTCACTGAAAGGAGCAGTGCCAGCACAACTCTCAGCTTCAACAGCTGGGCACTCTCTGCATCTGCTCTCTGGAGGGGTGGTAGGGCTGTACAACCTGATATGCTGCCTCTGTCTCAGTCTGGGCTTTGTACAATTGAATACTTCATTTCCAGATGCTACTTAGCTTTGACCAAAAGCTAAGTAATTCTTACTGGTTTTGTGTGAAGAATTGAATGTCAGTTTTCAGAATGTTTTGCTCTGAGGCATACTTGAGGACAATGTGATACAGCAATGAGACCTTTTTCTGGTGCCTTAACAGGAAGCCAAGGAAAAACTTGAGGAGTGTTCCTTTGCCATGGCAGATTTTTGTAGGTAGAACTTGACTGTCTCTTTTTTTTTTTTTTTTTTTTTTTTTTTTACAAGTCAAATGCAAAAGGGTGCAAATTTTGTTGCCACAACGAATGTGGAAAATCTGTTTGTCAGATTCTAAGCAGGGCAGCCTTTTCATAAAATGTGGCTTGTTCCATGAAGCCATGAGATGGTAAATAAGATTCACCAAAAAAAATTGCATTTGCTGAACCAGGATATTTACTATTCATTAAATAATGAAATAAATCTACCTTTGGAGTGTGACATTTAGGAATGGGACATTGTCATGGGTTCAGCAGCAGCAGTCTTTTTTCTCCTTCTTGGTAGCTGGTGCAGTGCTTTTTGATTTTTGGGCCTTGGAGCTGTGCTGATAGCACAAGTGTTTTCTGTTACTGCTGGCTAATGTTTTGGTCTGGCCAAGGACTTTCTGAGTCTCATGCTATGCCGGGGAGGAGGGGGAGCCGGGAGGAAGCAGAG
>JARCZZ010013802.1:0-17849 GCA_030323915.1 Brotogeris chrysoptera
GTACTGTGTGCAGTTCTGGTGTCCTCAACATAAAAAGGACATGGAACTGTTGGAACAAGTCCAGAGGAGGGCCATGATGATGATCAGAGGACTGGAGCACCTCCCGTATGAAGACAGGATGAGAAAGCTGGGGCTGTTCAGCCTGGAGAAGAGAAGGCTGCATGGAGATCTCATAGCAGCCTTCCAGTATCTGAAGGAGGCTATAGGGATGCTGGGAAGGCACTTTTTGTTAGGGACTGTAGTGACAGGACAAGGGGTAACAGGTTTGAACTTAAACAGGGGAAGTTTAGACTGGATATAAGAAATAAATTTTTTACTGTAAGGGTGGTGAGGCACTGGAATGGGTTGCCCAGGGAAGTTGTGAATGCTCCATCACTGGCGGTATTCAAGGCCAGGCTGGACAGAGCCTTGGGGGACATGGTTTAGTGGGAGGTGTCCCTGCCCATGGCAGGGGGGTTGGAACTACGTGACCTTAAGGTGCTTTCCAACCCTAACTATTCTATGATTCTAATAAAACCCAGGAACACTTTATAGGCATTAATTATTACTGCAAGAATATGGAAATTTTTTGGTTTTTTGTTTTGTTTTTTTTTTTTAAATTCATGCTGTAGAACCTCATAATTGACAGACTATATATGAAGAAGTTCTTTACTGTGAGGGTGGTGAGGCACTGGAACAGATTGCCCAAAGCAGTGGTGAATGCTGGCAGTGTTTAAGGCCAGGCTGGATGTGGTTTGGAGCAACCTGGTCTAGTGGAAGGTATTCCTGCTCGTGGCAGGGGTTTGGAACTGGATGAGCTTTAAGGTCCCTTCCAACCCAAACCAGCCCGGGATCCTATGAAACGCCGTCAACCCGTCCTTAACCCCGAAGTCCCCCGGGGCCTAGAGAATACAGCTCCCAGCGCCCCCTGCGCCTCGCCTCCGCCGACCTCCCCGGCCCATCCGCGCGGGATCTCTCGGGAGTGGTAGTTCTGCCCTTGTCCCACCGGTTACCTCAGGAATGGCGTCCCCCGTGCCCGTCCCCTGGCCCAGTACGAAACCCAAGCGCGGCAGGCTGGTCTCGGCGCGGCCCGGCAGCTTCTCCTGCGACATCAGGATGTCGTCCAGCGACAGAAAACTCTCTTCCAGCCCCAGCCCGGGGCCCACAGGGAAATACGCCTCAGACATGGTCGACGAGCGAGAACCGGGAACGGCACCAACTGCAGCTCCCGCGCAGCCCGCCACGCACCTCCCGCCTCCGCCCTCGGGCACGAAATCGGACATGCGCGATGGAGCCGCCGCCCCCCCCCTGCCTGAGCAGCCCCGCCTAGGACCTGGTATTCATGGCGTCCTGGGCTGGTTCGAGTGGGGGAAGATCTCAAAGCTCATCCAATTTTCCCCCCCCCGCCTCTGGCCGGACCTCCTTCCTTTAGAGCCGGTTGCTTCAAGCTCCGTCCAGCCTGGCTTTGAACTCTGTCAGGGGTAGGGCGTCTCAGTCTACCCTCTGGGGGGTTAAAGCCATTCCCTCTTGTCTTGTCCGTGCTTTATCAGGTTTAGGAAACACACCATTGTACTGAACATGGAAGCTTGCATTGTGTGCAGGAAAAGAACTATGCAAATGGAAAGTGTGCTTTTTCTCAGGTGCAGAAGGAAGACGTGCATCATGAGCCCAGCATCCTAAGCAATATTATACTTTCATAAACAGGATTTCAAGACCTTCCTGAAAGAAAAGGAATGTCCTGTGTCATAACTTGAGTCTGTTTGTACTTGGAGGATTTATAAACTGGAGATTTAATTCACCTCCTGCATTTGTGTAAAGTCACAATCCTTCATGTCACATGGAGCTACACTAACAGTTGTAGTCTGAGAGCAGAATCAGACCCTGTAGTTTTACAGAGACAAAGAATAACCGCATCTGTTTATAACCAGAGTAAAGGAAGGATAAAAAGTGTGTAAGAAGAAATGGAAAGATGTGTTGAGAGAAGGTGGTGGTGGAGAAAAAAGGGGCAGGAGCAAAGGCATCTGCCCAAAGCTGAGTAATGTCAAAATACTGCAGAAGTTACATCTGAGTGTGATGGGTAAAACCCAAATTACTTCCAGATATGGTAGATAAATTGAGAGGATTGCAAAGTATGGGAAAGAATGAAAACTTGGAAATCAAGGGACAGTTGTTACCTCCCATCTGTGTACTTCTTTAAACATTGAATACCAGAAAATTCAGCCTATTGAATATATCAGATAAATTCAGGGAAGCAAAATATTACCTGCTTCTTCTTAGGGATTTTAATTTGATCAGAGCAGGCTGATGTCTGTGTTTTGCAGATTTTGAAACGTGTCACGGTAGCATGTGTATGTGGTTTACAACAGAGTGAGCTGGTACAGCCGCTGTGGGTAGTTTAAATGACCTTCAATACATGTAGTTAGACAACTGAAGAAGCTGCAGGATGTTGATGGGAGCCCAAAGCACCACTTGTTGTGACTTCTCCTTACCTTACTTTTTAAGGTCAAAGTGACAGAGGAATCTTCAATCTCTACATGTTGGACTAAACCCACACAAACTAGGGTTGATATTAATTAAGCCTTTGTCCTGTGTCATGTAGCATCTTAAATACCATATAGGATTATAGTATGGCTTGCTTCTCTTATTTGTGTTTGTTATCAGGTAAACAGGAGGCCTGGCAAGGTTTTTCTCTGTCTTAAGATCCCTAGATGAGGAAACTGACTTCAGTGCAGCCAGAATGTCACTATCTAATCCCAGTTTAACAATCCTGAGTGCACAACTGAAACTCAGGCATGTGGTGTGTGCACTTGCGAGTGTGGATCTTTCTGTTCTGTGGTGTCCAGCTGATAGAACACACTGTAGTACATCTCCCTTGCCCACATCCCCAGGCTTTCTGATGCTACTTGATCATTCCTCAATTATATTTCACTCAGTATATTTGCATTTCCAAATCAGTTGACTTGCCTGTGGCAGTGGGAGTTCTTGTAAGTAGTAATGCTGTAGTCTTATGCAAGCTTTTGCAATCCCTTTGGTCTGCAAATTCCGGCATATAACTCAGGTGAACCAATTGGCTTCAGCAGGATTATCGTTAGAGTTAAGTGCTGCTTCATATGAATAAACACTGCTCTCCAAAAGACAGATTCTGCAGTCCAGTACAACTTCTTGGTGGAAAAGAGGTAGCAGCAGGAGTCAGTAATTACACCAAGGAGATAATCACTCAAGGAGACAATCACATAAAAACTAGGACGTATTGACATGTCTGAAAGGAAGATATGGGAATGCGGTGCAATAAGAGCTTCACTTTCTAAATGATGGTGGGCTATTTTTCTAAGCTATGCAGCACATTTCCAGTAAGAGCAGGCTAAAATTTGCAGATTTTACCCCATAAAGAAAGTGAAAGATTATTTTTTGTCTTTCAGACTCAGATAAGCAATTGTAATACCTGACTACAGCAAATTTTAATATTTTTCTCTTTATATCCTGATAATATTTTTCTTCCTTCGAGGTTCTTACTCTCATGTTACTCTGGAGAGTTTTATAAGTGGCTGAGCTACTAGGGGAAAAGAAGGCAACATTTCTCAAGATCTAGGACATGAGCTTGAATTCTGAATTGCAGGGAGAGTGGGTTTGCATCAATTCACCTGTGTGTAACCTGTAAGCTCTCAAAACATGAATGCTATTGATTCCTTCACTGCTATAATGCAGATTTATTATATCTATCTGGTTGGTTTTTTTTTGTTGTTTGGTTTTTTTTTTGTTTGTTTTGTTTTTTTTGGTTTTTTTTGGTTTTTTTTTTGTTTGTTTTTTTTTTCAGGGGGTGGGGGGTGCATTCCCCTTTACGTGCCGTGTTCTCTGTGCCAGTGACCTAGGATCACTAGCTGGAGAGGATGGTAGTCATCTGCATGTTATGTTTTCAACTGAACCATGGTTTCAGTGTTGCCAGCATTACTCCAGCCCTTCATCCATCAGCATTCGATGACGACAATGCTAATATTCCAGGGTCTTAGAAACAGAATCTCCGTTTGCTTTATCAGAGTATAAATGAACATTTTGACCTATGGCTTGCTGTCTTTGGCCAGCCAAACCTCTGAATATCTTAAATCTGATTGCTTCTTGTCTGCTGCTTTTCATTTCTGAACTATTGACATCTGATGGGGCTGTCCCATGTTTTTGAGGCATGCTGGCATACAAAAAGATCAAACTGTTCTTTCTCTGATCACATGTGGGAAGTAAAATCTAACAGCATCTTGCTGAAGCATACTGCATCATTTCAAAAAAGTAGAGAATCTTGTTTATATCTTGAGGTTTTTTTCATCCTTCAATGTAAAAAATGCCATAGAAACATCGTGTTACACTGGATACAGACAGAGAATTTGGCTAATATGACATGATTATAGTTAGAATTAGCACACCAAAAATTCTATGTCCCAGTGGGAAGAACTGTTAGTATAGTAACAGCTGGGAGGTCCATGAAGAGCAGAGCAGAGCTGGAGTTTCTTGCTTGCATTCCTAGCATCTCTGGGAGAGGAAGATGGTGTGCATGAGAGGAGAACATGTAAGAAGTGGTGGGCTGATAGCAGTGATTCCTGAGCTACTGAAAGGAGCTCTGCAGGAAGAACTCTTTCTACCCACTGTCACTTGCCAGACCAGCCAAGTAATCCCAGGCAGTAGGAGATTGCAAAGCATGTGGGGAAGAGTTTGAGATATTAACTCTTGGAGTCCAAAGATTAAGGGGATGGTTCATTTTGAACACCCCATCTGAAAGAAGTACAGTGATTTACAGTGGGGCGAATGCAAAGCAGAGACAAGACAGGCAGCTTGCATTGATAGTAGTGGCTCTGTGCTTCTGAGGACATCCTGTTGCAGTATATCCTCAAATCTGACAGCTTCTCCTGTTTGAGTATGGACTACTCTTTGATCCTATCAAGTTTATCTTGATTTTCAGGAAACACACTGTAAATGGCCAACAATATATCTCATTGCCAGCAAGTCAGCAATGTGCAAGTGTCTTCAGCTATATATCCGGGAATGTTAGATGCAAAAGTGACAAAACTCCATGAGATATTTTAAAAGCAAATGCATTTTCTCTGGACTTTGTGGCTTGTACTCAGTGGTAGGCTTTATCACACAAACCCAGATATGGATTTTGGGCAGGGTTTTAATATCTTCTAGGTTTTCCCCATTTTCTTATTATACTGTATGTACCAACAGAGCTAGTAAAATAACAGAAAAGCACATTCAGTGGGGAAGGTTTGGCAAACTCAGAGTAATCTCATTGAGATGAGTGATGGGTTTAGACCTTATTTTCAAACTATGGAGTTCAAAATTCTATCTCCTTCTCACAGAATTTCAGGATCAAATATATCCATGGCATAAATAGATGTAAAGCGCCACAAGAAGGTGCAGTTATATGAGCTCACCAATGATGATTTTTTTGCTGACAGCATCTTTCAATATTACAATTAGCAGTCCTTAAAGAGATTGAAGCCTTCTTTGATTAGTGCTTCAATGCAAATACTTTGATTTTCTTCTCTTTTGATTAATGGTGTCTGTCCTGGAGCCTCAAAGTGCATTAAGTAATGTGTCATGTACATTTTAGCCTTCCCTTGTGTCTTTTCTGAGATTTGTATGCAGTACACAGGTGTTTCTCTGTGCTTAATTTTATAGAATCCCAGAGTGGTTTGGGTTGGAAGGGACCTTAAAGCTGATCCAGTTCCAACCCCCTGCCATGGGCAGGGACACCTTCCACTAGACCAGGTTGCTCCAAGCCACATCCAAGCTGGCCTTGAACATTGCCAGGGATGGGGCAGCCACAGCTTCTCTGGGCAACCTGTCCCAAGGCCTCAACACCCTCACAGGGAAGAACTTCTGCCTAAGAGCTCATCTCAATCTCCCATCTGTCAGGTTAAAGCCATTCCCCCTTGTCCTATTGCTACAGTCCCTAGTGGAGAGTGCTTCTCTGGCATCCTTGAAAACACCCTTCAGATACTGGAAGGCTGCTCTGAGATATCCATGCAGCCTTCTCTTCTCCAGACTGGGAACAGGTTCTAAATGCCTGCACTTCTGTGGTTTCTGGTAGAGACATCAGACTGGATGACAGTCGTTTTTACTTCAGGTGAAACATGATGGCATTTGTGGATCCTAATGACCCCATTCCACAGGCCAAGGCTTAATCTGCAACAGTTCTCAGATGCCCGACTCTGTTAGGAGGTAATTATCAATGGGACATGAAGTACCAAAGATGGACTTCACAGCTCCTGTGGCTATGGCTTATCGGTTTCCTGTATGGATGACCTGTGTTCACATGGTACAAAAATTACATGGTACATAGAACCAAGTGAAAGAAATTAAAATCTCAACCAGGTGAGACATTCTGGTGTGTCCCAGCAGAGACAGTTGGTGGGTTGGGATGCACCTGGGGACTTCTTGGTGCGCACAGAGGTTTGGTGCCCGTTTTCCACAAAGAGTGGACACACAGAGATAGTTAGCAGATCTGAATGATGTGAAGTGTGAAGTGAGCCAAACCATGAAGATAAAGGTCTCATGCAATTGCTTAAAATGGCAGCATGTTCTTTAAAACATCCTTGGCATTCAAGCCTACTTTGGCTTTAAACTTTAAGAATTATTTTATTACGGAGCACTGTATGAATCTGGCTGGGATGGAGTTAACTTTCCTCATAGCAGCTTGTATGGTGCTCTGATTTGCATTTGTGCCTAAACCAGTGTTGGTAGTGCATCAGTGTTTTGGCTGTTGCTGAATAGCTCTTGCATAGTGGCAAAGCTTGTTCTACTCTCTTCTCCAGGGAGTAGGCAGGGGGTGGGCAGAGATGGGGAAGGGACGTGACTGGAGCAACTGACTAAAGAGATGTTCCATACCATGTGATATTGTGCTCAGCAATAGAAGGTCAGGGAAAGAAGTGGAAGGGGTGTTTGTCTTCTCAAGCAATGGTTACGAGTGCTGAGACCCTACTTCTCAGGCAGTGACTGGACATCTGCCTGCTTATGGGAACTAGTGAATTAATTTCTCTTTTTGCTTTTCCTTTCCGTATTAAACTTGAGCCATGAGTCTTTTCACCTTCCTTCTATTTTGTCCCTATTCTTCAGAAGAGGGGGATGAGCGAGAGACTGAATGGGTGTTTGGCTGCTGGTTGAAGTCAACCCACCACAAGCACTTGAAAATAGACACTCAGCTCCTGCTTCTAATAAATATTGTTCATTTTGTTTCCCTGCATGAGCTTACATTTGAATTCCAGAATATTTCCCTACTTTTCAGTTTCCCTTGCGTTCAGTTTCCTTCCAGATAATTAGTTGAGGAGGTAACGGCTTTGTCACAGTTCTCTCTGACTGCACACACCAGAACAATTAGCTGCTTCTGCAGAGTTGATAAGGAATGACACCTTTAAAATACTGCATCTAATTTAGCATTGAATACAACTCTTTGCCAAATATACACTGAGGGAAACAAAATGCCTTCAGGACTTGATGTATTTGTAAAGAACATTAGTAATGCAGTGAGGTAAATCGCTCCATACGTTCATTTGAAGATAAGGGTCTAAATTTAGATTTATTCCCCAATAGGAAGGGTTTTGTGCCCTCAATTTCAATAGCGGCTTCAATCCAAAACTGCCACAGGAAATAGTGCAATGAGAAGGCTTTGGTTTGGAGCCTGGGTTCTGAGTGATGTAGTGGAAGCTTGACCTCCAGCCTTAGGTGGAAATGCATGGCAGAAGTTCCTTGCATGCCTGACTTTGGTCTCTGTCTAGCAATTCTGTGAGCTCTTGATTTCACTTAAATCTAATAAATTTCACTAAATTCTAAACTAATGAGCATACTACTCATTAGGCTAAGCTGTATAATCTAATAACCTACCATTTGTGTCTTTTGTAGGTTCATGGTGCTGAAAGCATAGGCTTGGTGCTGCAGCCTCTTAACTTGCCTTCAGTGTCATATTCCCTGCTGTGGTGGTCTGTGGAGTGAAGGCTGTAACTCCAGGTGAGAGATTTGTTTTGGGCTAGAATTATTAACCTGATTTACTGTCAGCCCAGCAGTACAATGGCCACATGTCATAGAATTTATGTGATTGTCACTGTAGGAGATCTTTAACTCCAAATTACAAAGCATTTAAAAGTATATGGGGCAGACTTGCAAAGTTGCTCTGGTGCGGCTTGTGAGACGGTCTTGTGCAGCTTGCAAAGCACAAGGCATCACTTCTTGAAGGCATTCTGTATTTCTGTATTAAGTGTAGTAATTTCTGTATATGTAGTAATTTCCTTGTATATGTGTGTAGCTTCCATCAGGGAACATGGTAATGAGTTTGCATACTAAGTAGATATTAAATCCAGATTCCCCTTTAGTAATGTATAATGTCAACAGAAGCCTCTGATTGAATGCAACTTCTTCTTAATTAGATCCTTGAGCAGAGGATTATTAATCCATTTATCTTGAATTCTAATTGTACCATGAATTGCTCACTGGTTTATACCTAAGTTTATGATCACAGCTGTCTTTCTAGAACCTCTAAAGAGCCATACTCATAAGTGAATGCATTTCTGGAAACCTAAATTGTGGTATTCTTTTTTGTGTTACTTTACTTAATATGTGTGTGTGTAAATACTCTGAAAGCTTCGCTCCATCAGCCAGAGGTATCCTGCAACATAACAATTCAGCAGGCGCAGCCATTTCCGTGGTGGTAACATCTTGCCTTTAAAATAATGGATTTGGGCACCAGTAAGGGGAACCAGCTGATTATCATGGAAAAGGCTGGTCCTTATGTAGCAGAATTACTGAGTGGGTGTGACTTGGGGACGTGCCAGCTTTCAAATGCATGTTAAAACTGTAAGCTTAGGCTATGATACTAAAGTGTAATTACTAATGATTCTATAGGTTTAAAAATCAATCATAGGATATTCAGGGCAAGCCAGTGTGTTTGCTATAAGAGCATGTAGTTGCCTGGATGGCACACTTTTGCCTGGATACAGCCAAGGATTCTTTTGAAAGTATTCTTAGAGGAGGCAAAAAGGTTTTTCACCGTTAATTGGCCCAGCTCACTGTTCATGGTGTGTACTGCAATGGCTCCCTCTGCTGAAACGACTCCTAAGTCACTGCAAACTTCCAAAAGTTGCGGCAAATGGGATTCTTTCTCCGAACGTTTATGTTATTAATTCCCTCTGTGTTTCTGTATCTAGGGTGAGCTACTAAAGAGTAGACTAAGAACATCTTCTGCATCCAGCTCTGGGGGCAACACCACAAGAGGGACGTGGAGCTGTTGGAGCGAGTCCAGAGGAGGACACAGAGATGCTGCGAGGGCTGGAGCAGCTCTGCTCTGGAGACAGGCTGAGGGAGCTGGGCTGATTCAGCCTGGGGAAGAGAAGGCTCCGGGAGACCCTAGAGCAGCTCCAGTGCTTAAAAGGGCTGCAAGAAACCCGGAGAGGGGCTTTGGACAAGGGCCTGTAGGGACAGGAGAAGGGGAAATGGCTTTAACCTGACAGAGGGGAAACTGAGATGAGCTCTGAGGCAGAAGTTCTTCCCTGTGAGGGTGCTGAGGCCTTGGGACAGGCTGCCCAGAGAAGCTGTGGCTGCCCCATCCCTGGCAGTGTTCAAGGCCAGCTTGGATGTGCCTTGGTGCAACCTGGTCTAGTGGAAAGTGTCCCTGCCCATGGCATGGGGTTGGAACTGGATGAGCTTTAACGTCCTCTCCAACCCAAACCAGTCTGTAACTTTATGATCTTGCAGTTTCTTTGTGCCTGTATGCTCACTCAACAGAGGGATGAGATTGACGTGGCTGGCATTGAGTCAAGTGGAATAACAGATGATAGTGAATGAAGTAGTTTTCTGAGTGTCCCACCTGTATGCGCTGTTGTGTAGGGCTTTCTTTGTGCAAGAAAGGTTTAATGGCACCATCTAAATTGTAAAGTTGATAACTGGGAAGAGACAAATGTGTTAGAGTGAGGAGATTTCTTTCTGCTGTGTGCTATGGTTTTAACTGTCTATACTGGCTGCTAGTGAAAAATACAAACAGACCCTACCACTGTTACTTCCTATTCTAAATCCAGTGGCAGGTGACAGTTCTTCTGGCATGCTCTTCTATGTGCTCATTTGTTGCCAAATGGTTGCTTGTCAGTGGTGTTACTGGTGTGCTGACAATATGTCTTAGTTGCCCTTTCCAGTGTGGAGTGTGTATCACATTAAGGACCCTGTATCTCACTGCTGGACAAATTCAGACTGGGATGACATTGACTGCTCCCATCCTTTCAGTTCTAGGAGGACCCACCGTGGGAGACACTATATCTATGTTGACATGCATCTTGACTGAGTTTAGTTCCAGGTATGTATAAAAATAAAATACAATCATAGAAGCACATAAAGCACAGTTATGTGTCACTGCATCTCATTTTAAATAAGAAAATAATTGGTAGGTGGCTATTTTGGATGCGTCTATCAGGCTGTATATACAGAGATATCTGCCATCTGATTAGCAAACAGAGAGGAGTTTCTTGTACTGTCCGCACTTGGGAAGCTGTGGTAACTTGATGTGTTAGGTCCTGCTTAATTTTAATGTTTTTTTCTCTCCTTACTCTTAGTTGGAGTGCTGCTGACCCCTTGTGTATCTCATCATTACCCTGAAACTGTTTTCCTACTAGCATGTGGATCTATGGCATAGGAAGGGGAGCACCAGGTCCATCAGAGGAACTGCCAGTACACAAAGTCAGTCCCGTAGCCCTTCTGTCAGTGTGACTGGCAGCAGACATTGAAAATTATGATCTTTTTATGTGTGACCTGAGCACAGAACTGGCATTTCTGCACCCTATGGTTCTCTGAATCTTTCCCAGTTCTGCCACGGATGTACTTTGTGACTTTGAGAACATCACTTCTTGCTTTTTCAGTTTCTGTGTCAGTAAAAAGTCTTTGGGCCATGTAGACATCTCTTGCTCACCAAGACTGGAAGGATTAATTCCTTGCACGTTTGAAGGCATAAATTGCTATGCAGGGCCAGACCCTGCCCCAATGCGTCAAAGAGAGGTTTTACAATTGGCTCTGATGGGAGGAGGACTCTGGTCCAAATGCCTACAAATGGACAAACCCTACAGTGATGGGGGGAATTAATGCATACATTCCTTCTGCTTTCTCCTTCAAACCTCTCAGTTTGTTTTTCTTCTTAACTTAATAATATTCCTCCTCAGTGTTCGGGCTCAGTTTTCTCCTGAGCTTTGTTTGTTCCCACCATTCTTTCTGCAGAGCTTGAAAAAGGCACTTTGATTCATTCTGTTCTCTTGACTTAGAACTGGTAGGACTCATCCAGTCTGGTAAGTCAGGATAATTTCCTCTGCATCTCTTCCTTGTGGACTGAGAGAAGCTGAGCTTCCATGGAAGACAGACATGGGATCGTGTAAGTAAACATTAGGTAAAGTGTATGCGCTACATGCCTGTTTCAAGCTGTATAACTAATTCAGTGTAAAAACATTCCCTTTTAATTTTGCTGTTTAACCTCTATTCTCTTCTTAGAACATGTGATTATTTTTCAGTGTAGTACATGATCTTGCAAGAAAATCCTGCTTTCTGGTTACCCTACCAGTATGGTAGGCATATAATCGCAAAGTGGAGTTTTTCGTGACAGGATCTCCTTTTAAATTAGCTCTAGAATGACAATGTTAGATCCAGGCTTCCCATGTTGTCTGCATATGACCCTGAAGGAGTCATTTATGCCAGAAGCCAAAAAGGTACCCAAGTGCCTAACTCACAGATGAAATTTCAGATACAAGAGACAGTGATGCTGAGGAGCAGCTCATAGTCAAACACCAAAACACAATGAAACACAATTAGGGATCTGTGCTCCGCTTTACAGCAGGGGACAGCAGCATGTTGCAGTTCCTAGGGGGGTTAAGCACAGAGACTTTGTGTGCACGGTCTGGGGTGCTGGAAGGACCCATTGGATCCCAGAAGACAGTGGGAAGGGATCCCTGACCCAGTTTGCTGAAGACTGCCCAGGGATCAAAACAAAAGCAGAAGGGGATAAAATATTCATGCTGATACCATCACCTTGACTTTATGAGAAGTTGATTTGTGCAGATCAGCTGTTCTTGGTTAGGGAATGCTGTTTGTGGCCTTTGATTCACCTGATCATGATCCCTTTTATGCTTTTTGTTTGCAGCAGCAGAAGAGCCATTGCTCCAGAAGAATGGAAGAGGACAATCAGAGCAGATCATATATGCAGTGAACCTGAAAGTAAAAGGTAACTGGCTGCTTGTCCTTCTACAGCAGTTGCCTCTTCTCTGTCAGTAGACTAGGATTCTAGAACAAACCCTCCATCAAGTTGCTGAGATAGGCTTGCAAGTGGGTAGATTCTGCATCCATCAAAGGAACAACTATTGCTTTCAAAATATCTTAGATGTGGCTTTATTCCTTCAAAATCAAACCCTTGTTGGAAATTATTGTTTTAAAAGTGACCTAAGATTGCCATAGGTCACTGACAAGCTTGATGTTGTATGTTTGACAGAACTTCAGGTTCAAGAAGTGCTGCTGCTTCCTCCTGTCTGGTCTTTCTTGTGTGTCTTTGTCTTTCACTGGGCAATGGAGGCATAGAAAAAACATTTCAAATGGAAAGCATCTTTATAAAACCAGCAGTGTTTGGGATAGTGAGTAGTTCTAGATAGTAGGGCACATGAAGCTCCTGGAAATGTTTTCAAACACATTTTTATATCACCCCTTTTTAGAATTACAGAATCATAGAATAATTTAATTTTGAGATCATTTGAGTGTGCCTTTTTTTGGTGGCTGATAAAATTAATTTGTAACTTTTAAAAATCCCTTCACTTGGACTCCTTGTGTGCTGTGTACTTTTTTGTGTTCCGAAAGTCAGGGTACTAGTTTAGGTTCCTAAACCTAACATTAAGTCTAACGTTAGATATCTGTTTATTAAAAAGCCCAAACTCTTGATCATCAGTTTCATGTGTGATGCATATCTCAGTCCAGCCAGTCTGGTTTTTAGAGGACTAGTAATAGTGCCTGCATATTGCAGAGCTAGTGCTCTGTGATCTACCAGCACAGTGGTAAGACCCTGCTAATAGGATGTATTTACCTAAGAAACTCTTTTTGGTGGGTTCTCTCATTTATGAGATTTGAGCTGTGCATCTGCTATATTCCACTGAACAAACACCCTAACAGCTTTTTAATATGAGACTTTGGGTTGCTATACCCTCACATATTGCAAGAGGTTTTGTACTAAACATGACAAGGCAGCAGGAAGGCAGTCTAGTTTACTGATGCAGCAAATTTTATCTGCCATGCATGAGGCTCTTTCAGCTTTGTCCTTGGATGAAGATTATAAATTTGATGAATGGCACCTAGAAGATGCAAAAATGAAGAAGAGATTCTTCACTGCTCCATGCTTTAATATCAAGAACATTCTCACTGTCTTCAACAAGCCAGCAATCACCCTATGTAAATACAGTGTAGATACAACTTTCTCTACCCATGTCATTCAGTGTCACCCCATCAATGCTGTGGTTCTACAACTGGCATCATCTGCATCTCATTCTGTTTACTACCACATCGTTAATTCTGAAGGGAAGCTTAAAGTCCTTGCTTTTATTTTTATGCAAGGTTAACTTCTGTTAGGGATTTGCTGCTGGTCATGATTCTGCGCAGTCACAAGAGGATGTACATGCCTCAGGGCTGGGAATGGCCTTCATAAAGCCTGAGGCTCTGCTTAAGATTGGTATATCTACGTGGATTTCAACAACACAATGACCCCCATCTGTTTTCCAGCTGCATCTTTGTCAAGGTATGCACTGACACAGCACCCAGAAGTCCACAGAACAAGCTTAGCTCTGAATGCCAGAGCAGATTGATTTTTCACTAGACTTTACATAAGAAAATGATGTAGTATTTCCTTTCTTTCCTCCCAGACTTGTACTACAAGTACTTGTACTACAAGTCTGGGAGCACCCACACTTCGCTATACCTGAATTTCCCAAGAAATTCACACTGCAGGCACAGTGATATCATTACATCAAATTAAGCTCCCTGGTCTAGCAGCTCATCCCATATCCACTGGCCATTGTCAGTGCAGGCAATGTACATGGTGAAGGGTCTGAAACACTGACAGTGTGAAGAGTCCTTGCACTAGGATGTTGACATCTTGTGTTAGAGGAGTAATGTGCTGGGATGCGTGCCAGCCTCCCAGACCTTCTAGGGGTGGCTGCAGCATAAGCAAATTCAGTGTCAGTTAATTACACTTGAAGACACTGTGGTCTTCGTGATATCTAAAAACAAAATAGATGGAGAGAAGGAGTGGATGTAGTGTATAATGATATGTCACCTCAGGACATGGTGACTTTAGTGTGAGGGAGTCAGTGAAGCCATTGAGTCTCTTCTGGTGTTCTTTGCAGATATTTCTCTTTCATGTAATGCTATTTCAACAGGCTTTTTTTTTTTTTTTTGGTTTAATGTTAAAATCCAGGGATTCAATTGTCACATAGAACAGCTGCTGGGATGCAGTTCTCATCATCTAACAGCATAGGAGATTAATGGCTGACTTCGCCACTTTATTCTCCTAATCACCTCTGTGACTACCTTAATGCTTATGGACCACAGAATGGCTCTTTTTATCATGCCTAGCTTTGAGGGCATATAGGACAGTATTCAGACTGCATGTGGGGCTGCCAAACATTGACTTCTTATGTGGCAGCTTCCCTGGATAAGGCTCCATCACTTGCTATCCCCATTGTTCACAGACCTTGTTGACGGGGCCCTCAGTAACATGTTTTCAGTGGTAGCCTTGGCAGTGCTTAGGAAAGCAGTTTGACTTGATGGTCTTAAAGGTCTTTTCCAACCTAACTTCTGTTTCTGGTTCTATGGGGCAATGTGAAAAGCTACTCACTCGGAGGACTTATTTATAAGTGGCTGGATAGACCCTGACATGTTTGTCCTTACTCTTAAGGTAAAAGCTCCAGATGTGAAGGTAACTGGCACTAAAGGCTTGCCTTGGAGGGCTGTAGACCTTCCATGAACAAGTCTTGTTAATCTTGGGGAAGCAGCTGCCACTTTTGGCTTATATGATTTTACCCTGCTGCCTTGTACACCACTTTCAAGATGTGAGAATTATTTGCATTTGTGTGCCCTGATATGCAGATGGAATTCGAAGGAGATGAGGTTCTCATTATACACCTGTTTTCACAACCGGGTTTCATCTGATTTCCTTTGCTGCTGCTTGCCTTTCAAGCTGGGCATGTACAGTGAATCATAATGCCAACAAAACCCAGATCTTTCATTGTATGAATGTTGAGCCCCTTGCTGCTGCATCCATTGATGGGTATTCTGAAACAATGATGGCATCAGGCAGAAGAAGTGAGAGGACCTTGTCTCACATTGGTGTTTGTCTTACAATATCCACCCAAGTGCATGTTTACTATAACAGTGCAAAGTGCATCTTAACGTTGTATGCTGGCATTAAGTTGTTCTCCTTGCCCAAACATAATGTTTCAGCATGTTCCAGAATAGATTGTGATAGGAAAGATATGGAATGCTTTTCTTTCTGAGGGTTGCGAGGAGTGGCTTTTACCATGTTTTGCTTTCTTGAACTATTAGTTCTACAATGACGGTGTGGCAGATATGTTGTGTCTGCAGTTTACCTAGCTCTTTCTTTAGCAATACCTCAGTTTTTCCTTTGCTCTTTCTGAGGCATTCAGTGGAGAATCCTACCCAGCCCTGCAAAGGGCAGCACGCTTCCCAAAGTTGCAGTGTGATTTTGGTGGCATTTTCCCCTTGTCAGAAGGATTTTCCTGCTCCCATGTTTCTGCTGGAAAACTAGATGGTGCTTATCATTCTTCTGGTCATGGCAATTCTTCAGTATGTCTCCTTCTTTGCTTCCTTACAGTTTCACAACATTTAACCTTTTAATTACATCTTTTACTTCTTTTGTTTGTGCCAAGATATCATAGAATCTAACAGTAGATGCTAAAGTCATTTTCCAAACTGGTAGTTGGTCATGGCATTAGCCTCTAGTGCCTTAGAACATGGAATCAAGAAATCTAGGAACAGTTTGGGTTGGAAGGGACCTTCGAAGCTCATCTAGTCCAACCCTTTCAATGAGCAGGGACACCTTCAACTAGATCAGGTTTCCCATAGCCACATCCAGCCTGGCCTCAAATGTCTCCAGGAATGGTACATCCACCACCTCTCTGGGCAATCTGTTCCAGTGTTTTTCCACCTCATTGTAAAGAATTTCTTCCTCATGTCCACCCTGAATCTCCCTCTTTTAGTTTAAAGCCATCACCCCTTGTCCTGTTGCAACAGGCCCTGCAAAAAAGTCTATCCTCATCTTTCTTAAAGGCCTCTTTTAGGAACTGAAAGGCTGCAATAAGGTCTTCCTGGAGCCTTCTGTTCTCTAGGCTGAACAACCCCACCCCTCTCAACCTCTCTCCAGAGCAGAGGTGGTCCAGCCCTCTGATCATTTTTGTGGCCCTCCTCTGCACCCTCTCCAACAGGTCCATATTTACCACTTTCTCAGAGGGGTAACATGTGCCTTGTGTTAAAAAGGTATTTGGTTTTGGTTGTTTTACTTTTTCTCTTTGCCAATGCCAAGTTCTTTCCTTGTTTAGCCTAGGAGCAGAAAATTGCAAACCCTTTCAGGGTATTCGTAGGAGATTGCGGTCATACCAACACTGTGAGGTGCAGACAGCTACCTGCCAGCCGCAGCCATGCCCAAAGCCTGCCAGACATGCCCCAGTTCCTGTTAATCCTGCATTACACAGTGCTGAGCTCAAGCCAGTGTCACCTTTTGGCTCGGACTGTCTGTAACTTCAAAGTTTGCCTACTTTGGGAATGATACCGAGGCCAGTGACCTCCAAATTATTCCATGATTCATTGCCATGCTTACATGGCTGTATGAGTCCCAGACAGAAGGTGTCTTCTGTACATGCCCAGGTCATTATCTGAGCATAGGCAGGCTCTCAATAGAGGGTTCAAAATACCACCCAGGGAAAACCTGTCAGGTGCAGAGATGTGTCAGGGGAATGACTGTGACTTCCCCGGAAGCCTGCATTTAAAGCCCGGAGGCCCAATGCCTCCGTTTGCTTCTCCTGTTCTTGTTCCATTTGCAAAATGGGGTTTGTATTATTTCTTGTGTTCCTCTGCTTGTGTCACCACTGCTAGTATACAAGTAGTATCTTTAGTCTTGTGTAACAGTCTTCATTCTAGGAGAGTATTACTGGTATAGTTAATGATAATTGAAGTGTTACCACTTTTAATGTGGGCAAGGTTCGTGTTGATAACACTCCCTGGAGGTAATGCTGTGATTAGTGTACTGGAATTTATGTACTAGAGAGCCTGGGTAGATGTCTTTGCCATTATCCACTTCACTTATTCAGGGCTTTTCTACTTGAAATGAAAAACTGCATACACATTTGCCATCACCTCAGAACATCCCCTCTTCTTCATGCCTGGAGAAGGTGCCAGAGACCAAAGCTATCATAGTTAGCCCTGTTCCCTTAAGAGCTCTTCTTTTCTCATGCTCTTAATCCCAAATTTATCTCTTTAGACACCACAGATCCCTGTGGCTTTGTAATCTACTCATAGGACCTCGCCCTCTATTGGTTTGTGAATGTATTTATATCTGAACCATTTTTATTTGTCGTCTTTCATACTAGTGTCATATTTAAAAAATTCTCATTGTGCTTGGCCTGCAAATGGATACTTGTCATGGGTTCAGCAGTAGCAGTCATTTTTCTCCTTGTTGGTAGCTGGTGCAGCGCTGTGGTTTTGATTTTGGGCCTTGGATCTGTGCTGATAACTCCAGTTACTGCTGGTAATGAAACATACCATTACTCAGTTACTGCTTGGTAATGTTTTGGTCTGACCAAGGACTTTCTGAG
>JARCZZ010013803.1:0-16418 GCA_030323915.1 Brotogeris chrysoptera
CTTGTATTATTATTGGTGGTAGCAGTAGTGATTTATGTTATACTTTAGTTACTAAACTGTTCTTATCTCAACCTGTGTGAGTTGCATTCTTTTGGTTCTCCTCCCCATTTCCCCGGGACTGGGGGAAGAAAGAGAGGGGAGTGAGTGAGTGAGAAAACTGTGTGGGTGGGGGGCTTAAACCACGGCTGTATTAAAGGCCACAGGTTTGTCCTGCATTGGGTTGTTATGTGCTAAATATGGTCTACTTCCAGTATTTAAATTGGGGTAGATAAGAAACATGAAAGTAAAAGACACTAAGATGTAAGACCATGTTGTAATAGCTATTGGAAAGGAATTAATGTTTCAAAAAATTAAAAGAAACGGAGATAAAGCTTATCTTTTCTGATGTTTGTGAAGAGCCGTTCAAACTTCCTTTAATATCTGTGACATTTGTTATTTGAACACAATAGTTCATATATATTTGCAGCTAAATTAGCTAAAACTTGCTGTTCCTGTTGGATTTTCCACTTAGTTTTCTTTACCCATGTTCACAGTTAGCAGAGTAATGGACCATAATGTCAGACCAGAAGCATTTTCTTGGTTTTGAAAAAGCATGGAAATGTTGTAATAAAGGAGGCAAGGAAATGACAGCTTCAAGGACAAGACTGTTCATTTGGAAGGTATCAACGTGTCTTTGGGGGGGCAAACCCACATCTCGTGCAACTGAATGACAAAGTACCTTTGGTCATCTTGTGAGCCTTGGTTTTGAATGTGAGGTATTACCCATTCTAATTTTAGTCCTTTGATGAAACCTGTTGTTAGCCTGGATTCTCAGTTGGTAACATCACCATGGGTCTTTTCCCAGTCATGTGCCATTGCTGGGACAATGTCCTGTCGGTGTCCTTCACTTCCCGTCTTCCCTGATGTGGCAGGGTAGAGAGATGACAGCTGTTCCTCATCTCCTTGGTCATGCTTGACCACATGAATGTGTGTGAAACGTTAGAGGACCTGATTGTGAAGCACCGAGCAGGGTGGTGTGCGTGGCCATTGGTATATGCTGCACTTCTTTTGTCCATACAGTGAATTGAGCGTCTCTGCACTTACTCCCACTGTTTGAAAGCAGAAATGCACTGCTTCTGAGTGCGTTAGAAAATCCAGCCTTTGTGGCCATGCCTCAGTAGGAGAAGAAATCTTTAGACAACTTTCCCCTTATTGTTGAGGCTTGTCTGGAACTCTTCTGAATGCTGTAATTTAGCTGCGCTTGGTGAGCTTTAATCAGCTCTAATGAGGAGGATTCATACTGGGTAAAATTGAGGTAGTTTATTGGTTTTCCACTCTACTTCTTAACATTTCTGCTCCTCGAATAGGTGGCAGATAGACTGTCATGTTAACTATCAATTTTAGCAACTACATTTCCAAGCAGCTTCTGTTCTAATATCACTTTGTTCTATTTTATGCTCCTCTTGGCAACTCAGGAAATACTAGTAGATCACAGAGTCATGGACTGGTATGGGTTGGAAGGGATCTTAAAGCTCATCCAGTTCCATCCCCTTTTGTACGACCACCTTGAGGTTCCTATTGTACCTGAATTGGCACCTGAAGCATTTGAAAGGTGTGTTCAGGGCTCTGCTTTCTTCAAGTGCTGTTACAAACTGTTTCTGCTGTTGACTTTCACTCTCCTTCTCTTAATTAAGTGAATGAGAGATTGTGTATTTGGTATCTCTGGTATTTATCTCTTATTAAATCCTGATACTGCAATATATTTTTTAATGAATCCCAGGTTAGGTATCGTGAGGCACTGTTCTGGTGCTTTGCTGTACCCTTTGGGGCTCAGCATGTTTGGGCCAGAGGCATTGGGAGACGTAGGAATCAAACACCTGTAAATTCATTTTGAAATGGGTATGTTGCAAGTTAATTATGCTGGGCCCTGTCTGATAGTTCCAGCAAGGAAACCACAACATTAAAGGCCGCATGTTTGGAGATAACCCGGAGTGCTGAACACCAGCAGGGTGAGGTAGAGAATGTGCAAGGTTTGGCCAGGTTTTATTTGCTTTCATTCAAAGCAGGCAGAGTAAGTGTACGCATTTCAGTGTGCATTTTAGTAAAACTCTTCAAACAGATGTAGTGATAGGCACGACTCAGGCAAAATCTCTCTTTGCTTTACAGTAATGTTCTGGGTTCCCCCTGATTAACTTGCAACACGTATGTTCTGCTGCCTTGCTGCAGATGCTGCAATGACTGTAACCAGTGCAGTAGCTGGAAAGCTGACAAGGCATCAGGACAGTTGCTGATGCAGATGCTGAACTTTGCTGTCTCCCTGGAAGAACAGCAAAATTCCATTTCTCTGGGGAGGAGTTTATTTTAGACAGGAAAACAAACTCTTTTTACCAGGGGAAAGAAACCCAATCCTTTGATCATTCAGTCTGATGTTTTACATTCATTGCCTGTAGAGATTTATGTCCATTAACTTGCATTTGAAATAAAGCCACTCTGATAGAAAGGCTTCATTATTGATTTAAAGCTTTCCAGATAGTGAAAGACTTACTGTGGCCAGATACAAGCTGTTTGATTTTTCCTCTTCTTCTAAAATCCCATTTTTATATTCCTTTTGTATTTCTTTTGTCTCTTATCCCCAGCCACAACCTTAGAGATGCCTGGGACATGACTACCAGTATCTAATGTAATTCCCATTTGGAGTCTTATCCCATTGGCAGCAGTCCTAACTCGTACTGAGAGAGATGCAGATATCATGCTTTGGTGCCATCGCATGAATTACCATGGCAGCAGATACAGACTGACCCCATACAGAGCATTCAGACCCTGTGTCATTTTGAGAAGAGCTGAGGAAGATTTAACATCAGGTCATTTACATGTTGATGTTGTAGGTCAGCTCAGGACCCCTCAAGCAGCCACCAAATCACATACATTTTGATGTGCTGAACCAGTGGAATTATATTAACATTGCTGTTCAAAGAGAAAACAAAAATCCCAACCTGTGACACCGTTTGGGTTTAGTAAGAGAAGTTGGTCCTGACAGATTCAGGGCAGCCTCTGTTGCAATTCAGATTCCTCATGTTGAGCACATTTTGGCTATAAAGCTAATTACCATCAGAATTTTCAAATTACTCTCTCCTAGTTCCTGTCTGAGTACCAGAGGAGTCCATGCTCTGGTTTGGAGCGGATAAAATACTCCTCCTGGAAGCATTTGTTTATCATATTACAGCTTCACATGAGCTGAGCTCAAGCCTGACCCGATGTTAAGTGTCTGTGGTAGATTTCATTACATCCATATACTGGAAGTCCTGCCAATATACTGGCAGCAAAATCCTAGTGGAAAATAAATGGCAATAAAAAAGAGAAATGATAGGCTCTGTGAGTGGTGAGGAGCAGAGCTTTATTGAGACCGGACAGCCCTGGAGATGTCACTTGGCACACAGACACAAGCTGCAGAGAGCGCGAGTGAAAGCTGATATTGGAATAATGACTGTGGCACAGGCAGGGGAATAATTTAATTAATTGCACCGAAATGTCTTTGATGAATAGTTATGTGGTGATAAGCACGAGGTCGAACAGTAGAATGAGTTTCAGCTTTTTAATGGGCCAGCACAGCTGCACTTCTGGAATTGTGCCCATTTTAGTCCTTTTTCCCCCCCCTCTTAGTTTCTGGTGCTCGCTGGCTGCATGGCTGGGTACACACATGCACACATGTGTACACATAGGCACACACATGTACACATGTGATCACAGATCCAGCCAGGCCCAGCTCCTCACCCCGTGCCCCATGCCTGCCCAGGGAGCAGCGCTGGCCAAAGCCCCTTGGCTAAGGTAGCCCCTTTGAAATCAATGCCAGATCCAAAGGAAATTGTTGGATGGTTTCTTTATGAATCCTGCATTTTTTTCCTCTGATGCTTTTAACAGGGCCTCCGCTGCAACAGTTGGATGAAGAGTTTAATGAAACTTTTCTGGTCTCCAGAGGAGGAGGCATGTCTTTGTTGTTGGAGAGCTGGAGGGAAGGGAACAATGCAACCCAGCTGGAATTCGAGCATTAATCCTGTGATTCCTGGGCCATATTTTCAGAAGGATCAATTACTCCTGGCTGTAACCAATCTCCTGCCATTTCCTCACTGTGCAGGGCTCTGTTTACAGTCACTTGGATGCTGCAGCTTGACATAACCTCCTGGCTTGATAGAACTTCAGCTGTAAATATTACCCCTTAGACCTGCGGCTGGTATCAGCTATGGTTTACTGTGGGCCATTAACTGAAAAATTAGGGATCAGAGTTGTGGGCAATGCTGCCTGTCTGGCTAGAAGTTACATTTAGTGCCACTCTGTCCAGCAGCCTCCTTATGAGAGCTGAGAGTTAATGGGTGGGTTGTGCAGGTTTGTTCAGGGACTGCCTCTGTCAAGGGCTTGGAGAGAACAGCCACCATGCTCTGGGACAGCACAAAGGCAGATGTAAAGAAAGCCAGAGCCTCTCCAGGGATATGTTCCTGAGGGTTTGCCAGCACAAGTGGAGCCCCCTCTTCTATTATCCCATGCTTGGGGCTGGTGAATAGGCTGCCAAAAGGGATATAAACTCTTTGAACAGAAGGAAAGAAACCGTGAGCACCCTTGAGCAAGCTGGTCTAGTGTCCCTGCCTGCGGCAAGGGGTTGGAACTTGATGAGCTTTAAGGTCCCTTCCAATCCAAACCAGTCTGTAATTCTGTGTACGTAGCTGTTAAGACCTGTCAACATCAAAACATTTCAAATGCAGCTGAGCTGGGCAGACCCCTTGGTTTTGAATCATGTTCTTTTATTACCCTGTTTTTAATTAGAGTAGTAGCATGTTAGTGTCCAACAGCAGCTTCCCACTGAGGTTCGCATTGTGCTCTCAAACACTCATTTATTGATACGTGGAAGCTGAGGCACAGACCCCAGCCCTATCACAACCACCCCATGGGCCTTCCTCCTGGTAAATAACAGCTTGGTCTCAGTGCCAAATCAGTAAATATACAGTGACTTCTTTTGGATCTGAGTGGCTCAAAGCACAGCCTCCATGAGGACTTTTCTCCTAGGCTCTCACTTCTCTCCATGCATCCTAAATTCATAATACACCACAAGATACACCCTTATCTTCAGTAGCAGGGGTTTGCCCTGCTCTCTCTTTCCAGCCTAATTCATGTGCCTGTAGTTTTGTATCTGATTTATGAAGGAGGGTCACTGGTGGGATTGCAGGAGAGTCTTGTGGCTTTGGCCTTTGCCAGCAACTCAAAGTAGCGGCGGGGGGAACCGCACGGTTAGTTCAGTTAGTTAGTTGGGTTTCTTTTTTCTTTCTTGGAGCTTTGCCCATCTTATGATGAGATCTTTAGAGAAATGAAATGCAGCAGTAGCTTAAAGAAATCATGGACACTTTCCAGCAGTGAAAGAGCTCTGGAGTCAGTATATAAGCTTTCTCCCCTGGTTGTAGTTAGGAAGCCAGTTGACAGTATAATGGGCTTTTGGAGGGGGTGCGATGGTTTGTGTGTTCTGTTTGATGTTGCAAATACTGAGCCCTGGGGGAGATCAGGAAAAAGGATGTTCTGTTCTGTAGGAAAGGAAAAGATTAACCTGAAATGTGAACTGAAACTTAGGAGCTCTGCAAGCCTTAGGTGCACCAGAGAGGAGTTTGCTTACTTTAATGGAAATATCTTCTGTCTTGTAACAAAGGCGGGGAAGTGTTTTTGTAAGGATTTGGTTGGAAAAGGTAATGTGTGTGTTTCTGTAGAAGTAAGAGCCACAGGCAGGGCTCAGGGTAGGTAAATGCACTCACGAGGAGTTTGTGGTGCTCCTCAGAGAGGCTTGTAACAGTGTCAAAGACAGCCTGGAAATCACGTGCGGTCGTTGTTTTTCCAGAGATTTCTGGGAGAAGGGCTTCTGGTGCATTTCTTCTTTCTCACTTCTGCTTCCATTTATATCCATGAGGAGAACTCAAAGGCACAGCAGAGCATCTACAATTAGTTTTGATAGAGCTGTAGGGGGAAAAACATAACTCTTTCTTTGAGCTGACATCTCTTTGTCCATTCTTAGTAGATGTTGTTGAAGACACACGTGGTTCTTTGTACACAGCAGAAGCTGTATTCCCATATCCCACTCGCAAATCCAGAGCTTTTCTGTGTTAAGCTTATGCCAGCCTAAGTTTCATCCTGACTATAGGCACACTTTCTTGCTTCCATGATTTTGTGGCCTTTGGAAATGATGGCATATGACAGGTTTCTAATATTCCAGTGCAGGTAAAGATGGGAAAGATATGTTTCTTTTGAGTCACTCAATGTCTTATATTGCTCACAGAACTTACTCCCCTCTTTTTTCTCTGCTTATTACAGCCCTTAGGATTTCTTCTCTTTAGGAGTAGATCACAGGACTTTGGGTTTGGGGCTTTTTGTAATATCAGGATAAGTGGTTTTCCGTTGCTTTGGATGTTATTTTGTTATCTTCTTTGTATGACTCTCCTTGGTTCTTAAGACTCTTATGACTGAGTGATAAAGCAGCAGTTAATGCTTGATGCAGGGAGATGCATCTTTATTGAATATAGGCTGGTGAGACATTGTATTGGCTGTCATAGGCAGAAAAGAGGCATTGTTTTAATCCTTCATATTGTATATATATATATAGTTAAGTCAAAAGTTCTGCTTCTTGAATAAGAAAGGTAGCATTAGTTGGGCTTTCAGTCATCGAAAAGGACTGAGAGAACTGGAAAAATGTAATCCCTGAGGTGCTTTGCAGTTGTTTCCATTGCATCTTGAGGATTTCTGAACTTGTAGGAGCAGAACCTGAATTTAGTGTATGGCATGTGCCTGCAGTTGTGGATATGCTTCTCTCTGTGTGTTTATGAGGAAACACAAAGTAACTGTCATTTAAGAAGGGGTTTATGGCTTGCTTTCCTGTATTTTGTTTCCACTGTACTTACTCTTACTGCCAGATTCATTTGAACAAGTTCTTCTTTAATGTACAATGATACCTGAACAACAAGTTCAGGCCCTGGAACAGCCTATTTTTAGAGGTCTATAGTAACCATAACGCCAAAGAATGAAAGTACATGAGCACAGTTGTAATTACACAATGGATCTTAATCTGGGGTGATACTGTGAGATATGAATCTATAGCACTTCAGAACTGAAAAATCAATAAATAACACTTCAAGCACTCTCCGCGCTTCAGATAATGGGCATATTCCAGGATTTAGCACCAGTTCTTGCACCTCTCTCTAAAATAGCATCCTGAGCTTTTAGAACTTTCCTATCCTGCTGGAATTTCCCATTTAGCAGGAAAACTCTGCTGAGCAAAGACCGATAGTGTCATCTTGCAATGTTTTCCTCCTTCAGGATGTGGTGTTTCCACTTTCAGACTTGTATTTCACAGAAAGGGAATGGAAAGTTTTTAGTAAAGGTCAGTGCTCTCCTGTTTACCTGAAGGAGTTTTAGGTTTCCATAACACTGTGTTTTTAGAGAAAATTCTGATTATCTTCAGCTGAACTTTTATTGTTATCCCAGTGCCCCTTTGTTGTAGCTTTGTACCAGCCTGAACTTTGAAGCAGGTTTAGGGTTTAATTCCAGGTGCATTATTCACATCTCTAGAGGATAGAATCTGCAGCCGTTTTGTTCATTCACTTCTCCTTTCTCCTCCCCAGATATATTGACAGCAGTAAACATGACCCCGGTGATTTTCCCTATAGATTTTTCATGTTTCCATAACATAAATCAAGGGAAAGATGGTGAGATCATCTCACTTAAAGACAAGAGCCTCTCTTACAAATCGTCTCCCTAAGCTCTGTGTAGTCAATGAAGGGAAAACAAACTTCCACAATATGATTACAGCCATTCAAGTTTGGTGCCTCCCTCTCTGAAGTGATTGAGAAATCACTCAGTGAGAATAAAATGAGAATTGTTATAAAGGGGGGGCCAACATACTGGGTTGGATGCCCAAGGCTAGGGGATGTGAATGGGTTTTGAAGCCATAACTAGACACAGCGTCGTAACTTCAGTGGAAAAAGTGCTCAGTTGTTGCTGAACCCGGTGAGGCTGTGATTTAATCATGCTGAAATATTCTTCCTGTAAGTACCATCACTGATTTCAGTGTAAGTACTTACGGCACCCAGTGGTAAGGACGACTTTGTGTTTAGGGTTCCCCCATGTAAATATCACCAGTGGCAGCGTTCTCTCAAGGGGAAGAGGCTGTTTCTCCACTAAGTGGTGGCTCCTCCCAAGCCCAAGTCCCAGAGCCAGGCTTGCTGATGCTGCCCCAAGTGCTTACTCTCCTGAGAACTCTTTCCAGAACTGTTAAAAACCAGAGTAGGGGGTTCCAGGCCCTTCAAAGTATTCATTAATGAAACTTTGGCTAAAGCAGCATCTTAAAATAGAATATGGAATCAGTGTGGTGTCTCAGAAAAGGCCTTCGCCCCCTTAAATCCCTTAGAATTTATTAGGTAGGCGTGAGCAAAGAGGTTGGCTCCAATAAAACCCCAGCTTTGTAATGATTAGCAGGGGCCCAGTATAATTTAAGATATTCTTTACAGTTTATAAATACGGGCTCATAAAAAGCGTAGATATAAGGAAGCTGTGACTTTAAGTCATTAGAAGCCCAATGGTTTGATAAAATAACAGGAAACAGACAATTTATTATGAGCAATCTCGGTAGCTCTGGATTATCTATAAAACTTTTATGGCCCTCCCCAAGTGGCAAGAGGCCATAAAACTTGCCTGAATGAGGGACTTGTTAATTTACTTGTTAAAGCAAATTAAAAATTTATAAGTGCTTTTAGGTAAATGAGATCTTCTCTCATTGCTGCCCTCGCGGGCTCCGGAGTCCTGGGAGGAAAGAAGTGGCTGCGCTCAAACATCACAGCACAACAATAAAAGCTATTAAATTGGTTCAGTTTATTACTACAGAGCCAGGCAGCTGTTGCCATGGTTTGCTGTGGGATGCCAGAGGTTGATAGCGTTGGCATTACTGTGGCCTTGCAAAGAATAGAGTAACTGTGCCTTACACCCACCTCAGTGGCTCTGGCTGTGCCTGGCTCTTCCCTCCGGTTCTCATGTTTGGTTCTGGGCCCCTCTCTACAAGAGAGACATTGAGGTGCTGGAGCGGGGCCAGAGAAGGGCAACGGAGCTGATGCAGGGCCTGAAGCACAGTGTGATGCAGAACGGCTGAGGGACCGGGGAGGGGGGGGCGGATGGGTGGGAGGGGCTTGGTCTGCAGAAGAGAAGGCTCAGGGGGACCTTATTGCTCTCTGCAACTACATGAATGGTGAATGGTGCTAGGAGGTGGCTGGTCTCTGCTCCCAAGGAACAAGCAATGGGACAAGAGGAAACAGCCTCAAGCTGTGCCGGGAGAGATTTGTACTGGAGATTAGGAGCAATTTCTTCAGGGGGAGTGCTCAGGTGTTGGAACAGGCTGCCCAGGGCAGTGGTGCAGTCACCACCCCTGGAATCCTTCACAAACCCTCTAGACAAGGGCCTTAGGGACATGGCTTAGTGTTGGCCTTGGCAGTGCTGGGAAACAGTTGGATTTGATGATCTTAAAGGTCTTTTCCAAACCAGTTGATTCTGTGATTCTATGAAGTCAGTTCTCAGCCTGCTGCAGAAACACCAGTATCTCCCTTTGTCATTCCTCATTTTGGTGGTTGTAAAACAGCTTTATGAACACCAGAAAAACCTGCGCAGTTCGGGCTTACCTTACCAGGATGCTTAACAACAGATTAAGTTTTAACTTAATCCAATGCTTCTGCTGGAAATAGCTGCAGTAGTGAGGAAAAAGGGCCTGGCAAGGAGAATGGGCTGTAAGGCATCTTTGAGCAGGCTTTTGAAAGCTGTTAAAATGGATTCAAGAGGTGTTTCTCCAGATCACTTCAATGACATCTTCTTAGAGCAAATGAGTTCCAGCTGCTGAAGCACCATCAGCAGTTACACTTTGTCCTTCCAGCTCCAACTCAGAAAAAGCTTATTAAGAAATGAAGTTTCTATTGAAAAGTCTAAATAATTAGAAGACCTGCTTCAGGTGAGGTTTTAAATGAGGAGAGATCTAAATCAAGTTGCAGAGAACTTAAGAAAGCCTCTCCATAGCAGTTGTACTACAAGCAGCTTGTCTGTACTTGTAGTTACTTCTCTATTCTCCAGGAAGTGTCTTTTGCAGATCTTACAGTTTCTGTACAGTGAGTTAGCAGCACTTCCACGAGGGAAAGAGTGGCATAAATTCAAAAGGTTTATGTGGTGAATGCTTCAGGTACTTTCAGGTGTTTTATGACTGGCACCAGAAGTAAGCCTGCCTGTCTCATCGCTTGTCTACACATAGGTCACAGATTTCCATGCACATTTTGTCCTTATATACTTCATTTAGTGCACATTTCATCCCAATATGATTATAGAAATCACAGTGGATACTGCAGATGCTTTCCTTCTGGATAGGAAATAATTGGTGAAAGAAATACCAGAGTATACAGAGAAAGTCTGAAAGCATGGCCTTCAAAATAGGCTGGGAAGAACTGTGTTGATGTAGCTTTAAAAAGAGAAGATGGAGTAGAGGTACTGATAACAGTCTTCACACAGAAGGAGGTTGCTGCAGAGAAGAAGGAGAAAAATCTGTTCTGCATATCCGTGATAGATGAAAAAGGTCAGGGTGCAGCTGGGATGTGAAGACAGCTTTTTAAAGGGAAAGACAGTGGTTGTGGAGGTCGCAGGGTGTATTGAGCAATAGTTTGGGCTGTGTTAGCTGGTTGTCTGCACGTTGTGAATGATGTAAGTACAGTTGGTCCTTCCTGGGCTCAGAGGGACAAGCTACAGGACCACTTGAGTCTGTGTCTTTCTCTGGTTCGCTGTGAGTTTATAGTGCTGAGCCTCCTTGGCACTCACAGACTGCAGTAGGTAAGATGAGTACTCCAATACTTCAGGCAGTGCTGCCCCAAAGTCTTTATTTCCCATGTGGTTCCCCGGTGAGAGACAGATGTTTAGCAGGAGGCTTTTCCTTCGCGCCGCTAGACCAAACAAAAGCTTACAATCTCCAGGAATTCAAGTATAGCAATAGTAATATTCTGGCACTTCCATCACTCAATAGTTGTATTATAAATATTTCATGGAAAACCTGAATCATAAAAGTATTATTTTTGTAGTGTGCCAAGAGTAGATCCAGGCACTTAGAGCATAAAAAGTCTGAAAGTCACAGTTTAATATTGTGCTATCCTCACTAAGTACAGTGTTAGGCTGAAACTGTCTGACATGTAAAAATAAGGCAATGCCTCCAAGGTATATTAACGGTGGTTATACAGCTAATGGTTCCATGGCAAACTCCCAATACATTCATTTCAGCACATACATTTCTCTGAACCAGATCTGACTGGCTGGAAAGGTCTCTTGAAATCCCATATGGCATCCCCAGGGACACCCCTTCAGCCATGAACCAAAAGTGGATCTAAACCAAGCCAAAAGCTCATTGTTGGTGGGGTTATGCTCCTGCCTCTGCGAGGCACGTCTGAAATTCCCAGCCCTAATCCTTGAAATTCCTGGTGATGACAGCACTTGAAGTTGAATGATTAGTTTTTCATGTCCTTGATATTTTCACTACTGTTCCGGTTCCAGGTTTTTGGAAACCCAAATTCCAAATGGGTTTGTGGGTGTTCTCAGCCTTTCTGAAGCTGCCTTTCAACCTGTAATAACCTATTTCAGCAAAGGGAGAAATCAAGTACTGAAGCAAAGAAGTGGCTTTGTTGGGCTTGAGCTGTTGAGACATAGGTGCAAGCACATAGAGCAGGGCAGGACGAGGACTGGTGTGTTTTTATTGTCTGTTATGGAAATATCTATGGAAATGCATAGCTGTTGATTCCAGCATGTTATTTCTGGCAGAAGTAAGAGGGAAAGAGAGGTCTTGGAACAGCTAATGCCCTGTTGGTAGGGCATCAGTTGGCAGTTAGAAGACCCAGGTTCATGGCCCTGTTTCTCCTGACTTGAAGCAGTAATGGGAATGTTGGTCTCTCTTACTCTACATAGTTGCAGTACAGATGTTTCTTGGTGCACCATGAAGTCCCCCCCTGAGCAGCACAAAATGAATCCAAGAAGCAGGGTCCTGCAGCTGCCTCCTTCCCTAAACCTATGTTTTTTTCAAGGCTTCTTTCAATGTTTATTAGTTTAGCCTTGCAATTCCATGTTTACATAAATTACATGATTAAAAGCAAAACAGGAACCTGGACAGAATGTGGTTCCTGTTAAAATCATTCCAAGTTACTGGCTGACTTAACCCTTTTGAAAACCAGAGATACTCACTGAGCTGCGTAGATGTTTAATGAACAGCAAACACACCATTCCAACCCATCAGGGAGGGTTTGAGTGTATCCCTGAAGGTATTTATGTACAGGGTTCATCCGGACAGCAGGTAGGTGATGACAACAACTAGTGTCTAACACCAGCCTTTTGCCATACCTTGGTAGCAATGGGAATGGCTTGCCTTGGCTTCATTTAAATCATAACCTGCCAAAGTGGTGAAGACCTGCAGAAACTTCATCAATAGCTCTAAGGTGCATATCTGATCAGGGAACGTGTGAAATAGCTAGCTTGGTGCAAAGATTTTTTGGTAGCAACTACTTTTTGCATGGGTAGAGCTTTGATGAATCCTACCCTCTGTTCTTATCATAAATGAGCAAAGGAAATATAAATTAGAAGATCATAAAGACAGGATTCTCTCTACCTTTGAAGAACTTTATTGCAATACAGTTTGCATGAGAATGCTTTTATTGGTTTCAAATGATGAATTTGGTTTTGGCCAGGCTGTAAGTAATGAGTAAGCCATAACGTTTGAAAGAGGAGTCCTTTCTCTGAAGTAGATAAAAAGGGACATGAGATCTGCAAGGGGTTAATTCATATGTTCTAAATGAAAATGGAATTAGAAAATGAATTCCCATCTAACATCTCCACTCAGTGTGCAGATCAAAGCCATCACAGGAGTAAATTTATGTCTGATAGTGTGGACGATTTCAGTGCACACTGGCTCAATATCGTGCTGATTGCTGATTGAAAACAGTTGTTAATTCTCTACTTCACTAAATTCAGAGTGGAAAAACTTCCCTTAATAAAGAACAGATTGAAGAGAACCAAGACCTTACTGTGTGGAAATTAATGGCAGATGCATATACTGGTAGTTAAAATGTTTCATTAGATGTTAATGTCTTGCTGTGTTTTTAATTGTTCAGAAATTAGCCTCTAGAATATTAAAACCATCTGTTTGTTATCATGATGAAACAGAATACTTAAATAGTTATTAATTTTGTGGGCTTTTTTTTTCTTCCTTGTCTGCAAAACTTACATCTGTTGAGATTTCAGTGGCTGCTGGATGCAGAAGTGAAAAAAGCAGTTTAAAACACCTTGGTGTGCCCCAAATAGCAGCATTTGCTGCCTGCCACCCAGATTTTGCACGCCTGCTTTATTTCACGAATGATTATTCACCACGGAGAAGTTGACGTTGTTTAGTGCATGGAAGGAGCGTGCTGACTCTTGCTGAGCCTGTAGAATGCTTGATTTAAACTCTAATATGGTTCGTTTTCACATGCTGATACTTAATTTTTGAAGTCTTGGGGATCATTTTAAAGCCTAAATATGTCAAAGCATAGACGGGGTTCCACATAGATCCAGCAGCAGAGGGCTTTGTCTTCCTTCATTTCCAGTTATTTACAACTATTTTTCATTTGCTTTAGGATTGAGTTTGGAGGGAGTTGGGTTTTCTTTAGGCTTTGGGTTTTCATTTGTGTTAGGGTTATTTTATCATAGATGAGCTTCTTCCAGGTCCTGCTTCGCTAAATCCTCCCGTGAGAACAGACTTTGACTATGTCTCCACGTAACAGTGAAAATAAGCTTGCATTTTTCCTCAGCTGAGATGAATTGACCTAAGTATTCAAGCACTGTCTTGTGGGGAGGCTGTAATGTGTGTGTATACACAGCTCTCCATTGTTAAGAGCACATTTTAGACTACACTTTGTAACTCTTGTTATAGGTGACTTAAGTGTGCAGATTTATTCAGTAAGGCTAAACATAACTTAGAGAGCCAGTAACAACTTTCCAAGTGATTTTTGACCTTTCCCTGAACTTTACAGAATATTAAATGCCAGAATGAGGATTAATTCAGGTAACCATAATTCAACAGTATTCCTGTGCTATAAGGTTTTTGCACTTGGCTTAGAACAATAATAAAACTCTACTTAAATACTATATGACTATATTTTCAAGATGGGTAAGTTTCATACAATTTTAAAGCATTTGAGTTGAGAAGTTTTGGGGGTTTTGATCAGTTTAAGGTACAGAAATAGTCTGTCAAGTAATTGTAATGGACACTCAGTTCCCTGAATGGATTCTGTATCCCTTGAAGTCAGTGGAAACTGTTCCAGTGGGTACTGGATCTTGCCTCCCTGTTGAGACTGCCAGCGCAAGGACCAATAGCACTATGTGGCAGAATGATTTTCTGGAAATGAAGCTGGATTTGGACGTAGACTGAAGCAACCAGCTCATGAAATACATCAAATATTAAATCACCTTTGGTCACTGTTGACAAGGGACAGGCTCCAATACGCACCAGGAGATTTTTTTCATGCTTGCAAGTAGAAGGACTCATTATTTCAGTTGGCAGAAGCAGTTTGGGTGAAAGCACAGTGCTGCCATGTATTTTACATTATTTCTCAGGGTGAGAAGAGAAGAAGAAGAGTAAGCAGAAAGGGAGAAGAAATAATCCAAAAATTATGTAGAGCTAAGCCAAAAAACCAGCAGCTGGCTGGTATTGGTAGGAGTTTGAAGGCATGCTAAATGTTTCAAGCCAGCTGCAGTTATGTTAGGCCAGGGCAAGACTTCAACGAGATTCAAGACATGAAGCCAAACTGTGGTTTAAGGATGGAATTCTTCAGCATTTCTTTTCCTGGTAATGCCTGGGTTCTTACCGCCCCTTCCCACCATCGCTGCCTCCATCATGCCAAACTGAAGAGCTCATCTGGGTTAGACGTGGAAAGAAAGATGAGGAAATATCCACGGGTTGTTTTTAACCTGGCATAGCTCCCTGCAAAGCCCCAGTGTCAGCTACAGCCCTACAGCCCAGAGAGTCTCGGGGCTCTGGGGAAAAGCTGCCCAGAGCAAGTGTGTAGTAGCAGGGTTGGGCTCCTTGAGCAGAAGGAACTGTGGCCTGAGGTGCAGGCAAATGGTGATGTGTTAGCGCCAAACAGGCTGGTATTACAGAGCAGCTGCCAGCAACCTGTGCATAGCCCAAAAGGTGGCTTATCCTGTTCAAAGAGCTTCCCTCCAAAGAGAGCAGAGCATGTACCACAAAGGGTCCTCAGGGTGGCAACTTGCCCCTATCAGAAGCTAATCCAGATTTAAACAACTTATACAACAGCCCCTCCCTTTGCTTTTCTTCCGAGTTCTTCCTGGTGACTTGCTTCTCTTCATCTCTAAACTCATCTCCACATCAATGACAGCTGCTAATGAATTCAGATGGTTCATTCCCTTCCCTTCTGTGCTTCTTCAAACGCATTTGCTTTGTCAGATACTTCAGCTCCCCTTTCCTGCTAACGAATTGGTACTGAGGTGTATTATTGTGACTTCTGCTTCTATCATTCAGACAAGGGGAAAATACAGTATGTAAAGACGTGAGTTATATGTCAAAATGCTTTTACTTCCCCCCTTCCCTCTTCCTTCACATTATTAAGTTATAGAGAAATACTATCGTAATAGCCTCTTGGCCAAGTCACAGGGAGCAGAGTTATGGTTCCCTTGATAAATTGCAGAACATTATTAAGTTTTGTTCTCTGGATGAGAGTATTGGCATAAAAGGACATCAACCACAGTCATATTGGTCCTGATTGCTGCTTAATTGCTGCTTGTTTGTGTTAGAGATCATGTGGTTGGATTGATCTTGCCCTGCTTTTGTCATTATAGTTACAACTTCCTCGTTTTCTCCTTGTACAGAGACCACAGGATGACTTTTAAATCTTGAATAATTTATATGGCTGGCCAGTTAAACGGCTTAAAATAGTATTGTATTTTTAAGCCAATAGCTCAACCTTCAAATCATTATTTATGCAACGAAGTTATTAAATATTTATCCTGGGCATATATCGAGCTATGAAATAACAGGGCTCTTTTAGGTAAACAGTGGCAAGCAACTTGAGGTCCAGCCATGAATACTGACATTTCCTCCTTCAAGACATTAATTTACTTCTCTAATGTTAACTAAGTGTCAGGTTAGTGGTCTACACTGAGGGGAAAAAAGGATGATGGTAGCTGTGACTTAATGCAAGCGAGTGAGCGCTGTCTCTCGGATGTTTTTCAGGCATGGTTCATACACATCTTCAGATAGAAACATGGAATGGTTTTGGTTGTGATTCAGAGAAAACTCCAGGAACAAACTTGCCAACAAAGTTTTCTAGTTGACAAGCAGGTATTCTTTATTACAGGCGCCGGGA
>JARCZZ010013804.1:0-13959 GCA_030323915.1 Brotogeris chrysoptera
ACATCCCTAGCCAAGTTTAATTCTAAGTGGGCCTTAGCTTTCCTAACCTGTTCCCTAGCTTCCCGGACAACATCCCTATATTCTTCCCAGGCCGCCTGTCTTTGCTTCCATTTTTTATAAACCTCTTTTTTCTTTCCAATCATCTCAGTTTGGCTACTCTTCCAAGATACAGGAGACTCATTTAGTTTTTTGCCATGGGGGAGTGAGACTCATGATCCCCTTTATTTGGCAGTGTGAATCATTCCACAAATTGTAAGGGTTGAGTTCTTCTGGTAGACCACAGACTACTCAGAGACAGGTTAGGTACTTACTGCTAAAACCATTCACTTCAGTAAGGAGAAGACCTGGAGATTCTACCTAGAAAATATGTGAATTACACTTATATGTAAAAGAAATTCAACAATTTCAAAATGCATCTTATTAACTTATTTTTATGTAAAAAATTCTACAAACACAGATCTGGAATATCTTTAAAAAACCTTTAAAATTTTAATATTGACTTTGTCACACTGTCTCATGAACTCACAGCTCATCTTAGGAAAGCTTTCTCTGTTTAACTAATTGAATTGCCTTTCTTACTGTTTCAGTTTTTTCTGATGTAGCTAGTCCTGTCTATTTACTCTGAGGACTCCTAAAATTTTGGTGTGTTCATCAACTGTAGACAGTTTCTCATCTAAAACTACTCACTTGTTTGGAATTATCATGTTGCTCATGTATCTCATATCTCCAGGTTGACGTGCCATCTTTTTCATTGGATGTCCCTATTTGCTTTACTTTAGTGTTTCAGTTTGAGTCACAGTTCTGCTTTCTTTTCTAATTAACAATGAGAAAACCATATCCTCATATAAAATTATCTGTGATAAATTTAATGCTTGTGCTGCCCCAGTTTTCAGAAACTATCCATTTAAAACTTAATAGTGATTCTCATTTCTTTTTCTTCAGCCCTAAAGATCAGCCCACTATCTTCTAACTGCTTCTGTTTGGCTTTTTCCAAACCTAGCAGGAATATCATATAGACCTTTGTTTCTTTATCTTTGTTGGCTCCTTTTCCCTGGGTAAAACTTTGTTCCTTTTCCTTGAATAATGCTTGTCATAGGTTAACATAGTTCATTAAGCACTAGGAAACGTGCTGAATATTTGACTAAACCTCATGCTTTGTGCATTTTAATACTTATTGCAAAACTGGATGTAACATTGCAGTGAAATTTAGCTTTTAAAAATTATACTATGTGTGCGTGTTTTCAACTGGTAACACCAGTGAAACAGGAATAACGTTTATTTTTTTACTTAGTTGTTTGTTGTTTTTTACACGAGAAGAATCTAGGTGCAGAAGTAAAATTGACAGGACACAAAAGTGTGTGGATTCTCTGGCATTCTAAAACTGTGTTGCAACACTGAGAGTGTGTGTGTGTTTTTTCCTTCATTTTTATGAATGCTGGTGTGTTTTTCCTTCCAGTGGGATAATCTTGCTGTAAAGGATGTTATTCCCTGGAATTTTTCATGTATGGGTGACAAGGTATTTCTCCTGGGTTAGATGTTTAATACAAAGTAATGGTAAGGGAGATATGCTTGCAATTATAGTCAAATGCATTATTTGTAGTATCATTTCAACAAGAAATATAGCCTACTGTAATGCTGCATTTCTAATACAAATGCAAAAACAAATTCTAAGCATAGTTTTTGTTGCTGTAATGATTTAGCCATTTTGTTAACACATTGTAATTTCAGGTTCCGTAAGTACAGTGCTGTACATTAAATTTTACTCCTGCATGTGCAGAATAATTTTCATTATAACCTGATAAAGTAAATGACAAATCATTACATTGTTCTATTCCTTTCTATACATGGGCTGCATAGATTTTCACTGAACTAACCTCATAATTTAGTTAAACTGCTTTGAAAGCGCCATTATATTATTTGGATTTTTCTGTTATATTATGTTTTAACCATAAATGTCTGCCTTTCAAAAACTACTATTGCTTGTTTTTTAAATAAACAAGAGACAGATGAGAAAGAAATAAACAGAAAATTGCATATACAGGTCTGATCATTTATTTGCAATTCTAAATTTTTAATACACAAATGAAACAAGCTCAGATTTTGAGTATCAGATAGCTAAAATGTTTCTTCATACTCAGTTTAAGAACCTGGATATGGTGTTGACCTTACCATCAGGGTAAGGCTAAACAATTAAGATTATGAATACAAGATTGTTTTTCCTGGAAATGTAAAAAAATAATAGGGTTTCAGCTCTTGGTAGATCAAAATTTAGCACTTTTGAATGATTGTATAGACCCAAAACTTACATGATGTAATGAAATATTTTATTTATTATATATATTAAAATGAGATATTATGTCACAGCATGTTTGAAAGAAAGTGGTATGCAGGACATCTGAAATTTCTGATGGAGCCTGGAATTTCAGTCTAGCAGGTTATAGTTAAATCCTAAATAAGATTTATCACAAGGACCATGTTCCACAGTTTTCCACTAACTTTGAATAAAAAAACCCTACAACCAAGATTACCTTTGATAGCTTTAAAGGCATGGAAGCGTCAGTTACATACAGCTATATTATACTATAGCTTTTTTATGTATATATATGCACACACTACTTATAGTTGCATAGTTTTACATGATATCTCAATTTTTTATTTTACATAATATCTCAATTCTTACTAAAATACAATACTGAATGTATTTGTATATATATAGGTATACTTTATATACATAATTTTCAATTCTTACTGAAAATATTCAATACAGAAAATAATCATGAAAGGTCTGAGATAGTAACTGTTTTTGTGAGGCCATGCATTGAACAACTGGTTAGTAAGCATTGCTTTTTTGAAAATAATCATAAATATGGAAAAAATGGAAAAAAGCCCAAACCCTCAGTCCTCTTTTCTTCAGGTGTTGGAGCTGCTGTTGCAATGTTCCACATTATTTACAATGCTGACAATTTTATAATCTTCACTAAGTTTTTAATTGTTGCTAGAGCCTCTTGCACAGTCTGAAAATATCTAATTCAAACTCTATTATGGAGTAAATTGTTCTGTGGCAAAACACAAAAACCCATTGATTGAACTACTTTCTTTTAGATTGATCCATCCATAAGGACATCACCAAAAAGAATTACATCTCTTTTATGTGAAAAGCACCATACACATGCATCACCATTCTGCATTCTTCCCCTTTTCATCTAAAAGGGTTGGTTGGTAATAGTTAAGGTGCTTTATCATTATCTGTAGCACCTGGGAAATGGTCTAATGTAAGTTCAATCTCAGTGAATTATTTAAAGCTTTTTAGGATTTGTGAACTTGATAATGGCATTTTGTGAGTGTTCATTACCACCGCATTTTAATATTACTATAGAAATTGACTTAAGAGACTAGTAGCCTGTTAACAGCTTTGGGATGTAATTTAGAATTACGAAAGATAACAAATCCACACTTTGCTGGTGTGTCAGCAGTGTTTTTAAAATGTGGTTAAAGAAGCTAATTAAACTTCATAAGGTCTCTTGTAGCATTGTAATCTTTCACAAGCTTTCATCTAATGAACCTCTGAAATGATATCCTACTGTAGAATAAAGTCTGAACTGCTTGATATTACTTAAATTAGAAATTTAGTTGTTTCTTGGAAGAAATATCTGCAATAACCTGACTTAAGCAGTGCCAAATTTGAGTTTTAGCAGTACTTGTGAGTTTTAGCTTTCCAGTGAGTTAAACAGAATTCGAACTAGCGTTACATTTGGTTGATCTGTAGGTAATTTATTCAGAAAATACTGGTAAGACTGGGAAAAAAAAATGGAGAAAAAAAAAATCAGGCAACCATATAATAGTAGGAAAAAAACTGTTCAGTGGTAGGGGAGATAACAGTTCCTGTAGCAAGATAGCACATTAATACAGCAGTGTCAGGCAAATGGAGTTTAAGTGGACTGGTAGGGTATTGCGTAGTATCTTTAGTGAAGTTAAACTACTATCATTACGTTTCACAGAAACTTCAAACTTCACTGTGAAGAAAATTGAGTACTAAAAAAGGATCAAGTACTTCAGTAGCATTTTCGCACTTCATTTTGGTGTTCTGAAATTTAACTGAGGGAAAAAATATATCCTTCTACCTTTAGGTGTCACTTAAGTCACTGAGCACTTGTTGAGTCACTATGGTGCACCCAGAACGGGCACAATCAGTGTTTGACAATGTGCTTCCTGTCAGTTGACTTCTTGTTGCACTGTACTGGCAGATAGATTGAACAGATGATTTGGAGTCATCGCTAACTCATGCTCTAGATACTTGAGATGCTTCCACCTTCTTTTCAGGAAAAAAAAAATTAAAAGAAATAAAAGCTGTAGACTTCTCTGAATAAATCTGTTTACACATTCTTTCCAACCCAGTATTTTCATGAAGCTTTTGCTGTCAGACTGTCCTGACTTTCATTAGATTTCCTGCTCTTACCTACTTGTTGAGTATAATTATATAATTGAAGCCATAGCTTGTTTTTTTAAATTGTATATTATTCTTAATAACCAAATCTTGTTTAGGCAAGTTAAATGCAACAGCTGATGTCTTGTGCATTTGCGGTAGTTCCTTTTAGTCTCGCTTACTGTCGAGACATACAAAGCTATTTCTCTTTGCATTATTTTGCCTACTGAGAGTTTCACAAGGTCTTATTAGAATTGTGATGGCTTTGGTTTTGTTGTTTTTTGGGGTTTTTTTTTCCATAAACCATATATTTTTTGAAGCTGGGAAGTCTTTTGTTTTGTTTTTGTTTTTATTTCATGTTAGAAGGTTTGGTGATCTGTCTGTCTAAAGGAATACCCATGATACAGAAAAAAGCAGAAAGAGCCAAGAAAATATATCTGTGTTTGACAGTGATGCTTACATTGAATGATTGAAAGGTAGCTGCTTTTATTTTGGCATGTCAGGTTTCTGTGATGTTTTGTGAAATGTACCACACTGAATCCTAATAAAATCTATCAATTTCTTTCATGAAAATCTATGGTGAATTGATGTTTACATTCAGATTTCCTTCAAGATAACTATTCTTATAGCAAAAATATTTTCAATAAGTAATCTTCAGAGTCAGATTGTAGTTTTGTTCCTCTAACTTACAATAGTATTGCAAAGGGTACTCCCAGATATGAAATAAGTATAACGTATCAGTTGTTCCTAATGCATGAGTCGTCAGTCTTTGCTATTTTTCCACTGTTCTGGAGGCCTTCTGTGGTTCTGTATTTGTCAAAATGCATTTTTTTAATAGAAAATAGCTGTGGTTTTCTATGTATGTTCAGCACAGTCCTCAAGTAGTTTAGCCTTGTAGTCTACAGCTTTCTATAGTTTTAGAATTGATCTTCAATTTCATTGTTGTAGCTGTCTATTGGTGTATATCTCTGTAATTGCCATTCACAGATTTTAAAGGCTATCTTAAAGCACACGGCTCCTAATGAATAATAACCTTTCATTGTTTCAGAAGTTATAATTAGTGTTGCCATCTCTAAGTCGTAACTGGTTTGTGTTCCGGAATATTTTATGTACATCTTGTTTTAAAGCTGGTTTTTTTTCAGCTTCTGGCTATGAATGTTCACATACTCAGGGGGTTTTGAGGTTTTAATTGTTGTGCTCTTTGATCATTTCTCTAGCTTCTGTCATTACTTGTGCTACTGTAATGTTCTATCTTTGTAGGTTTTTGTTATGTCTCTAGCTGCATCTAGTTGCATTCCTTTCTGCAGAGCAGAAAAAATTGCAAGAACTGCATAAGGTTTTTTTCACTTTCCCACTTTTTCTTTATAAGAGACATGAGTGTGTTTGTAGGACTTTTTCTTGTTGTTATTGTTTGATTATTTTTTCATGCCTTCCTAACTTTCTTCTACGATTCTTAAAAGCAATCTTAGACATGTTGCAACTCTCCTTTAGTTGCCAGATATTGTTCTTTATCTGTAATAGATGCCATATGCCACAAAGTATACCACATGCAATTTGATCACAATTTCTGCTGCGGTAGTAATCAAAAACACAGAAATTGGAATGTTGTTTTTTTGTGGTGAAATCTGTTTCATGGGACAGGCAGGTTTCTCTCATCCTGAGCTGAACCACAGCCTAGTGCACTGCATGGCAGTGGCATGTGTCAAAACTGACTTCAGTCTTTAAAGAAAATGAAAAATACCACATTTTGTCTGTGAGAGCAATTCAGAGTTGTTCTTTCTCCTCTCTGTGCTGGTGGGTGGTGGAGCATTTGCAGGTGAAGGAAAAATTTCCCAGGGAAGTAATACATGAAAAATAAATCAGAAAAGTTTGTGATAGTATTATACCCAATATGTAAAGTTATTACTTTAATGAGCTCATTAGCTTTAATGGAGTGTCCCAGTATTCCCTGATCTCCTTTACTGACCTGCCTGTTGAAACTTTCTGTAAACGTAGGTCTCTATTTGCATATGTCAATAATTTGAGGTTGCTATTATTGGTTAAACTAGAGTCTGAACCTTGTTTAATTGCTAGGAATTGTAATGAAATGTTCAGGTTGGCAGGGAGTAGAGGAGGATACATAATTGACAGTTTGTTCCTGCTGTGAAGAAGTAAGGAAATATGTGAAACTGCACTGATGAAAATGAGGTGTTTAGTGAAGAATGAACAATGAGGGGCAATAGAAAATAGAATATTTCAGTAGTAAGGGAAAAAAAAATGACAGTAACATCTAGTAATGTACTTTTGCACACTGCTGGGACTTTTAAAAAGGTCTGTAGATGTTACTTAATCAAAATTTATTTACAGTTAGGACTTAGAAAACCCAGGACTCATTTGAAAAAACTATTCTTTTTTTGTGGAAAAGATAGCAATGCTTTTATAGAGTCAAAATTTGGATTGGAAGTGAACCAAGAACACATACAATTCTTGAGAATGCAGTGAATGTAGCCTGGTTCAGAGTGAAGGATATCTCTACACAAAAGATCTTCTGTATCTTGATTGTTCAAAAATTACATCTGAAATTGTTTGAGTCAAGAAGTAATAGTCCTATGTGCCTTCAATGAAGAAAGAAAAAAGCCTCTTGCACTGAGTGTATTAAATAGCAACCATATACTATGTAATCTCTCTTTAATCCTATGTCAGACTCTTCTACAGAATAAATATAATTTTTAGAAGTCTGCATTTTTTCTTAGAATTAATTGGGTTTACATGTTGTGTAAGGAAAGTAAGTTGGTTGAGTGAAGTATGTCAAATGTAGTCAGTAAATCTGATAGAGATGTATGGAAACCTTCAAATACATGAGAAACTGATAGAACAGTAAATTACTCATCATGTCAGCAATTCAAAATAGCAGGCTGGCTATCTATCTAAGCTGTTCAGTGTGCTCCCTTTAAAGGTTTTGCCTCTTGATTACATTAAAAATACCTCTGTTATGGTGTTCATTGTTGCTAACACTTTATTTCTTGCCAGAAAACATCAGATGTATGTAATCAGACTGCCCATGGCATTTCTGGAAAATGTCTCTTACGATGGTCTGGGTTTCTCCCTCTTCCACCTTTCCTCCCCCCAAACATCTCTGGCCTTTTTATTTTTCTACAGCCATATTTGCTGGGTTTTGTCATTTGCAAATACAGCAAACATAAAATTTAGAAGGGGCATACTACAAACCCAGAATGCGTCTGTTGCCTGGTATTCTATAAGACTTTGTATTAACAGGCTGTGTACAATGTGGTTTGTCTTGGGGAGGCTTTTTGGTTCTGGTATAAATATGTATTATTTGAGCAAATACTTGCCTTATTGCTTATTTTGTCTTCCATGATATTTGGAAGAGATTTTTTCCCACTGAAGCAACAGATACCACTTTTCCTTAACAAGCTACCAAATAGTAAATCTGAAGCCCATGCAAAGCATGCTGTTACTTTCTTTACATAGTAACAATATTTTAAAGTGAAATACCGTAGCTTCATAAAATAGTATGGAAAAGTTTAAAATCAGTTTTTATGGGGTTCTTGGTGGGTGGGGTTTTTTTTAAGATGTATTAAATATTTTAAGTCAAACAGTTACACGTATGCTTTGTCACGTTCTACTGCTTGTACAGCCTAGAAATTGTATGTTTACATTAGAATTTCAGAGAAGGGAGAAAAGTTTTGTTAAGCCTTACTACCTAAATGTCAGTTGCTGTTAGTATAGTTGTTGCATGGCACTTCTTGTTTAACATTATTTTCTGGCATTTACTAAACATTATTTGTGGGAGAACACCAAGTTTTTCTGTTTGCAGATAAACAGTATCTTAAATTGCTGGGTACAGACAAAGAGGGGATAAAACTCAGACAGCTAGGATTACATTACTAGAAAATCATGTTGTTCCCTATTACCTTCATTACTGGGAGAAAATTTTGTGGTTCAGATGGAAATAAAGTTACCTTTTGCCACTTAAAAATAGCCTAAACCAAAAGAGGCTTTTACATAATGATGTAAGTATAAAACAAATATTGTCAATGTAAGGAAAACATATTAAAAATGTAGGTAAATCAACTTGCTTGGCAAGATATACTAAAGATGTAAACATGTGCCATAGCTTGATATCAAGATATGGTTTAGAATTGGCAGGAAAAGCTTCAAAGGCTAATCCAAATATCAGCAACGTTTTTTTGTCTTAAGTCTTCCTCAGATGATGAGAGGTGCCTTGAAGACAAACCACCTTTCATGTCACATAAAGAGTGAATAATATTTATGAAATTTCCTTATCCTGGTCATTTTATCCTCTATTTTGATTACATGAGTATCGGGGTTTTTTTCATGGAAACTTAGTAAACTCCATAATGTTAAACCAGGTGTTTAAATATATATATATGTTTTGTGAGGTACTAATATGAAACAGAAATGTAGTCTGATTAAGTTTTTAAGTGGAAATGTATGTTTGTTTTTCTTTTCTCCATTATCCCAATAAGCTAAGTAAGTGTTGTCTATTAGCACCTATTGCCACCCAGATCTGCAGTTGGGAACCAATGAGTTATGTTCTTTTCCAGATATTTTTAAACTCTATTGTAAGATAACAGGATTTCATTGATTTATGGTCTGAGGTCCATAAGAGAGGATCATAAAAGAAGATAGAGAAACAATCATGAGACTCTTCTTATTTTTTATTACTGAACATGTCAGATAGATTGATCCTAAACTCATTCCCCATACTTGCTGCAGAAAAAGCAGAGAAAAAGTACAGTGTAGAAGGGCTCTTAAAAATAATCTTACATTTATCCTTTGGAGACTTGTTGCTAAATATCCCCCTTCATCGACTGAGCTTTTTAAATACAGAAAACTCTGTTTTGTTTTGTTGTTTGTTTCTTTTTTCTTGGTCAGAAGAGACAGTGTGACTTATGAAAATGTAACCAAAAAATTTCTGTTTCATGAGTTTTTTGGTTGGTTGGTTTGGTTTGATTTGTTTTGTATTTAATTTAATAAAAAAGCCAAATGAGACACCTGAAATCTTTCATTCAAGAAAAAGGAACAGCTCATCTAATACAAAATACATAATGGAGAAAGTTACTAAAGTAATGAAGCTAGATTAGTTGTACTGAGTAGAAAAACAGTTTTAGTCATTGTTTGTTTAATCAGTGTAGCTTATTTTGAAAATCTTGCACTAGCATGTACAAATTAAAAAAGTGTTAGTTTTAGAGAATAGACTTCTGCAGAAAAGTAGCAAGTACCTGATGTACTAAAAAATTCCATCTGCAATAGGCTGTCTTCAGTTTTATATCATTCAAATGAGTTTTTCAGAGCAGTTATGTCTGAATATACAGAAAAGTGAATCTGCATGTTTGTATTTTCCTTAGCTGTTGTGACTAAAAATAAGCAACTCTGGGAGATTGGCATATGCATAAAGACTGAGAATTGCACTGGCAAATATTTTGTAATAAGATTGATGGTTAGTGAATATTGATTTATACAACTGCTTTTTGGAATGTGTCTTGTTAGATCTTAATCCTATACTAAGAACTCATAATAAGTGAAAGTTAAAGAAAAAAATAAATGACAACTACTTTTTAGATAAGCAGTTTCTAAATTTTATTGAAGAAATTAAAATTTCCCCTATATGGACACTGGAGAATTTTGTTAAGTGATTAATATGAACACAGTAAAAAAAATCTATGGTTTTCAAAATGTTGACCCAAAAAGTCCATCTGGATATTGGAAATAAAAACACCATTGCTGCAGTGCTCCTAAACATAATGCTATGTGTGCTGTAAGATACATAGTGTATTCTATCATTGCAGCTATTAATAATAACATTCAACTAGGGAAGGATTTTTTAAGCAGAATTTTATCTCTGAAGCGCTCAAATACTGTATATTGGTAGCAACAATAAAAAAAAAAAAAATCCCCCAGAATTCAATTTAATATTTATTAATTTTGGAGCTTGTTTTATATTTTCATTTCCCTTCATGACAACTGCTGTATTAACTTTGGGACCCTACACTTATCTTCCCTGGCTTTGGATTGAAGAACTCCTTGACAGCTCTGGAAGAGTGGCTTGCAGCACTCTGGGCTTGGGTTAAATATCACGTATTGAATAATAAAATCCACCTGATTGCTGTGTCCTAGTACTTAACGTTCCACTTTTGCTGGACAATGAAAGCCATATATCAGAAAACCCCTCAATCTATAAGGAATTATTGTTCATTTATTCATCAGCTTGAGAGCAGTAATAATCTTCCGGATAAAGAATATCCTATCCAGAGTGCCATGGCATGTTGTCCCTGTGATGTTTCTCAAATATCAGAGCAGTAATCAAGAAAAATATTTGATAAGACTGTTGAAACAATACACAGAGATGTTCTTAATGAAGATCTTTTCCAAGCACCAGGAATAAAAAATTCTTGCCTTTGGTTTTAGCCTCCAACCAAACACAAAGTATCTGCAAGTGTAACATCCAGTGTGAGGTCCAACTAAATACGCAAGTCTGAAGGGGTTTTTGTGCACAAAGTTAGAATAATTAGAAAGCGTGAAGATGCTCTTTGGAGAACACTGCTCTTGAGTTATATTGTGAATTATAGTAGCATTTATATGACTTGTGTGGCACTCAGGTGTTGATATTTGCTGATCTGATATTTACTGATCTGATTAACCTACCTCCCTGATTTCTAAGTTGAGATTTATCTCAAACTGATGTGGAAATCTAAAATACCTCAGATGATACACACTCACCAAATACTTGTTCCTCTCCATTGACTACAGAGGAAGCCTAGTCCAGATGGACACCACTGCGCTGCCAGGAGCTAAGATGTAGCCCATCATTTTTTCCCTGTTTCACAAGGCCAGAGTACTTCTGAGTGTACATTTAAACTCAGAAAACATGAGAAATATAAGTTGTATTTTGGGAGGCTATAATTTGAATCATTTTTGGGAAAACACATCAAATTTCTGCTTAAATTTCCATTTTAAGCTATCTGACTTAAAACTTTGTTTAATGAAAAAAACATATAACATGAAATAATTTTATATAAAATTATAATTTAGTTTTAAATAGATCAGTCATCAGCATGTTTCATTGTAACAGTTAAGTGCCATGAGAAGGGAATGAGAAGAGTAGCATTTTACCAGACTTTAAAAATATTCTATAATAACTTTATCAAATTTTCAAAATTCATTAGCACTCATATTGCATAGGAAACATATATCTCAGGTGTTTACCGACCAATGTATGTTTATGGTACACTGAACTTAGTAATAAACTTAATTAATATAATAATGTCACAGTTATGACTGTATATAATGCAATTATGTAACAGAGACTTTAATGTTTTGTTATTTCATTTTGAAGAGGAACTTTTACAGCTCTCTCCTATTAATGTTTAAATCTTCTCTCAATGTATAGGGAAACTGAGCAACTAAAAATGGAGCATTCTTTGACTCTCAATTAAAAGGATCTGAATCACTGAAATTGACAGTCTTGTGAAGAATTTACTCCTGGGCTTATTCCCTTACTCATTTGTATGCGTTTTCCTTTCTTTTATCCTTTTTATATTGACCAACTTTGGATTTCATTCGAACTGTTTCCTTAGGCCCAGACTGACAAAAATATTTTGATATAAAATTCTGTGACAAGCTCAGTGTGTTGTCCCTCAAGACTTTAGGTGTTTATCAGATTTTTCCTGTACAACAAGAGCCTTCTGGATTACTGGTAGTCATCAGGTTTTGTGACTGACTTGGAAGCAGCTATCAGTCTTATTCAGCTTCCCAGGGACACACCCTGTTATCCTGAACGATTCTGTGGGGAGTATGTAGGAGCAAGATTTATTTAGCTGATCCTGTGTCTTTGTAGCGTTAAGGTGAAGAAGAGCTCACCCAAAACCTTATTCAGTCATACGAATTAATTCTTATCCCAAACAATATTAAAGTAAAATGCAAATGAAAGTATTTATTCGCAGCATCCAGAATAAACAATAATTTACACATGGTTATGGAAACAGGTGAAGAAGGGAGAGATCTAATTACTTTAAATGAGAAAATGAGAAATATCTCACCCTCTCCTTCTCCCTCCCTCTCCCTGTTTCTGAACCCTTTCCTTGTAGATTGTTAGCTATTATAAATAGTCATCTTATTTTGAATTCCTATGAAGAGATGATCTAAATTCTTTCTTGTAAAACTGTTACATATATTTCTTCTGCCTTCTTTTAGGCACCAGCCACTTGCTTATCTCCATGGGAAACTGTAGCCACAGTATGCAATTATAAAGCTATACGTAGAATATATATAGTACATTTAGAGATAATATATATAAGGTTACACATTGTCTTCATGTATTTGCTTTAACTATCATATTTTACCCTTTTTTTAAAATTCTCCCTGCTGTTTTGTCAAGTACCAAGTGATAATCCTTTGAAATTCTTGCTTTGACATGTAAGTACCCAGCTACTCATATAAGCATTTTAGCTGAAAGGATTTCAAAATTGAAGCTAGTTCTAAATTTAAAATTAGGGCACAGTTTTCTCTCTTCAGTTCCTAACCCAGAGACCTGTTACAGAAACTCGGTAAATATTTTACAGTATTTCCAAAATAAAAATATAAATAAATATTTTAAAATACTCATATTTATGTGGCTAGGCGACTATAGAAATAATAGAAGTATTCAAAACTGATGCATAGAAGGTTTTGTTGGAAGGCTTTTGTGTATTATTTTACTCTGAACTAGAGTTTATAGAGCTTATATTTTCAAATCTCATTTTAGACCTGATTAAATTAATTTGATTTATAATTTTACTGTCTTTTGGAACAAATAATGTTAATTCAACCACATACAGATATTTGGCTGAATACAAAATGGAGAAAATAGCTAAATTAGAAGGATAAGGGTAGATGAGTTGACAAAACCCTCTCCAATTCTTTTTCATTCTTGCATTTTTTATTTCACAGAAGTGTAGTATGAGTAGTTTTCTGTGATAAGAATATATTATCTCTTTGTTATATTCAAAACAATGTTAAGAACCTTTTGAAAGGAACAAGATTTGGTGTATTTGTTCAGACAAAAATATTGTTTTCTTTTTTTAGGAAATCCACAATGAAACGCCAAATTGTTCTTCCTTTAGATGGTTTTCTTAATGAAATATAGCTTTGCTATACCTGAATTTGAGTCAAACAATAACTACTGGAAAAATTTAGCTAGAGAAAAAGTATTTTAGTGACAAACCTGTTAGCAGTAATTTTAATAAAACCTTCAAAATCTCTTCAAAGGGCATTCTGCTTCTGTATCTGATATATGATACATGAGGAAAACATTACTCCTTCAAGACTGCATGAAGGCAGAATGCCTTTTTACTTGTATAAACAGTGGGTTAATATGTGTGTGAGGAAATTACAGAATAAGAATCAAAATTAAAACATCACTTGATGTAGTAAAATATAAAACAGTTTATCTACTCCTCTGTCCTGGGTTCAGCAGCAGCCGGTCATTTTTCTCCTTGGTGGCTGGGGCAGCGCTGGTGACACCGGTGTTTTTC
>JARCZZ010013806.1:3162-14157 GCA_030323915.1 Brotogeris chrysoptera
ATGGCAAAGTTTTTAAATGCTGAGATTGTGCAAAGTCAGTCTTTGTGAAAACTTAAATACTGGTTTCAGGTCTGTGTGACAAAGAGATGTCCTTCCAGTGCCCCCCAGTTCTGCTCTGAGCACAGCTCCATGCTGTACATGTGCCTATTGCATTTGTCTGGGAACAACCTGCGGATGTCTTTGCTGGCCTCCAGTTCTGGTTTCATTTCATGTCACTTCCTGCGCATGAATTTCAGCTGCAATATGCTTGCCAAAGGCTGAGGCCTTAAAAATAGGGTATTTCATGTCACTGTAGAGCTTTAAAAATGACACTGTTGACTTCCAAGGCTAGAGTCTGTACAGCAATCTGTATTTAATTTTCTTAGTTTACAAGTGATAGTAAGCCGTGCCTCTGCCACATGCCAGCCCCTCAAGAAGAGCTCAATATGCAGGGTTACACTTAACCATATTTTTACAGGGCTGCATGATTTGTGTTTTATGTAGACCTTGCCACATAACTGTCCACTTTCTAGGCAGTTTGTCCAAGTGCAGAGGTGTCAGGGAACTATGGTCTCTGGGTCCCTGAGACCAATGTCCAGAGTGCTTCACTTGAAGCTTCTCTTGGCATACCAAACATGCATTAATGATGATAATACTGTGTTTTTACAAGCAGAGAACTTCCACATGGAATATTCTGGGCTCCTGAATCACGTTTTTCATGAAATGTTTGTACAAGCTATGACTGAGTGATGGTAACTAACATTTAAGTTACCTTGGTGCAGTCAGTTTTACCCTTCAGCATGCCTTTTGTGCTCAAGATTTTGTGCAAGAAGTGCGTGGTATTCTTAAACAAAGGCAGAGGACTCCTATGTGTGTGAGCTAATTAAATAAATGCCATTTTGAAACTGTTGCCCTTTAAAAGGTGAAGAGAGGGGAGGGTTTAAACACCCTAGCTACTTCCATTAGCTCTGCAGAATAAAGCTGACATTTTGACTTTCATTGGGCTGGACACTGAGAGGCAGGGGGAAAAGAGATGCAAGATCCATTTCTGTCATTTGCATTCAGAGTGATGGCTTTGATATTTTGCTTTCTGTTGCCTTTCCCTTCTGCTTCTAATGTCTCTTGGAAAGAGGGAGAGAGACAAGTAAAACTCCCAAGTAAACAAGCGAAGCAACTGGAATAACCTCTGCTCATGCCTAGTAGGAAGGCACAGGCTTTGTTATACGACACACCACCAGGAGATGTGAATTATTTGCATTATTAATCTTAAATTATATATGATTATTATTCCATATGAAAAATACACAACTCTGCATGGCCTGCACATGGAGTCTGGTGCACTTTTGGAGAGGACTGTGCTGTGAAGACAAACATAAAATCTGTGTTATGAGGGTACAGCAGTCAGACCCCTCTATGGAGGTGTGAATGATGTGATACATGGATGGAACCTAGTCAAAGCTGGCTGGCTTTCAGAGCAGCATCTTTACCTGATGGCAGATGTGTGCAGTGCCTGTAAGAATCAACATCTGTGACTGATACTATTTAGACAGTAGGCAAGCTCAGATGAATTGATATTTTGTTTGTCATGGGTTACTTGATGACGCTGGTTTTCCAGCCGTCACTTGGGATGACTGTTTATCAACAGGTAAGAAACTTAAAATTCCTTGGACTGTCCTGTGGTGCATGCCTACCGAAGTGACTGGCACTTCTTGCTGCTTTCCCCTCTGGCGTCCTTCAGCAAAGGACACTTCAAGGTGTCAAGCCACTCTTTAGGGATGAGCTGGATGGGAGTCACCCAGGCTATCCACTGGGTGTTTTGTCCCAGGAGCACTGCCAGGGGACTCAAATAAGTAGCTTGTTTTCCTCTATGCTACTCACACTGAGATCTCTCCCATACGAGTTTTTGTTGACATTCTCACTTTCTTGATCTCTCATGTACAGTTGTGAGGCTTCTTATTGATAAGTAAGACTTCAACCTTTTTTCTGCAGTTATCTAGACAAATCAACAGAAGAACCCAAGGTATTTATAAGACTTCGCCTACCAGCTAAACTTCAGTGTAAGAAGGGGTTTAGGAGGAAAATATTTCCTTTACTCTGTCAGCTTGGATTCAGCATTGGAAAAAGAAAACCAAAAACCTGGGCTGGGGGTGGTGAGGGGAGGCATTTTGTGAGTTGTGTTTGTAAATGGATAGACCAGAAATGACCATGAGTGACATTAGGGGTAACTCAATGTGCAATTTGGCAGCAGGCATAATGAGAATTCTTAGGGTGGGCTTCCTTCAAATGATAGATTTAGTGCCTTTAAATAAGTTGTGTTTGAAGTGTGCAGATGTTTGAAGTGTGCAGGCATTAAATAGTAATTCTGCATGAGGATGGGGTTTTTCCACATTAAAAAAACCCCATCATATTAGCAGAAAATTCAGATGCTCCTTATTTAAAAGGAGATTATTCCTTTTTTACTCATACTTAGGAATAAGCTCTAAGAAGATACTCAAGTTTTATGGCATGAAATGCTTTTCATGTATTTCTCTGGACTGTAAGTTCTTTGAAGGCTTCTTCCATGTTTCTTCTTACATAAATGGAATGTAGCTGAGCTTTGTTCATCTGAAGGTCCTGGATGGAGCACTCAGTGCCTTAAAAAGGAAGCTGAATTATACAGGAAATCAAGAATTGAGCTTCCTTTTGTTCTTATAGGCGTTCAGAGAGAGGAAAATGGTATGTGCAAGCTAGAGCATGTATTAATATCTTGATTATATAGATGAAATGAGTTTTGTAAAGGTAACTGTAATAGGTTATATTTTAGCTAAGCACACGGTAGGTAAGAATGCATTATGCTTGTTGCTACAGGGTAGGAATAAGTTAAGTGTCATAACTGGACAGATGCATTAACACCAGCAGTTTAGGTCCTGTTGATGATCAGGGAGTCTAAAGAAGGCTGCCAACCTTTCTACTCTGTTTTTCCTGAAACATCTTTGCAGAAAGAGGACAAAGGCTGAGAGAGCACTTGGGACTCCTACGTGGGATAGTTGTGTAAATAAAGCCTTTCTTGGAATTGATGTGCCTCAGTGTTACTGAAACTACTTCATTTTCTATGTAATTGCGTGATTCTAGTTACAGTTTGGGCTGGGATTCTGTTTTGGTTTTTTTGGAGTTGAGATCTGATCAGCAGACATGGTTGAACTTTTGATAAGTCACTGATGATTACCATCTTTGCCTGTAAATGATTCTCTTTTTCCTCTTATACCAAGTAGATATCCTCATCTGTAGTTGTTTTGTTAGAACAGGTGAAGAAGGTTTGCTTAACAAGATGTCACTGCTTTGCTCTGAAAATGAAAGGTTTTGTAATGAAACAGTTACTGAATTAAGCAGTGCTTCCCACATATCTTGGTATGGGTTTGATCTGTTTCCAGTAGTTTTGAATTTTTTTAAAACTCAGGTGAGGTGCTGATAATAAACTGTGAAATCAACCACTCTGTAATTGGCACTACTTGAAAAGGCACACCTCTCTCTTCTAAGCTGTTACGGGATGTAATCTACTGTAGGTATTGAATTCATGTCATTAATAGCTTTTTGCCTGTCTCCCTCTTGGCTCAGTCAGTTGAGATGCATGTTCACATGCGTGCATCTGTTCTGATGCCTGCTCTATAAGGATAAGTTTGCTTTTTTCCCTTAAAAAAGGGACTTAGCCTATTCCATAATATACCTTGGTACTAATACTACATAGTTTGTAAAAAAGTGATGGGCGACTGTGAAGATAGCTCTGCAGGCGGATGTTGAATGCCGGCTGACTTGGACCTCCATGCCAAGCTTTGCATCTCTCAGTTGAGGGGTTTCTCTTCCTAGATCTGGATCCAAGAGAGGAGGGAAAAGGAGGAGTACAAGTGGGCAGCAGAAGGGTTGGAACAGAGGGATCCCAAATTCTGTCTCTCTTTTTGAAGGGGGGGTTTTGGGAACCAGGAATCCAGTGTTGTATGACAGAAGTATGAAATGTGGCCACTTTACGGTAACAAGTACTATGTCCTGCTTTCAGTACCAAAAAGACTGCAAAGGGGAACGTCCTGAAAAGAAGTTATACAGTCAGCTTTTAAGACACTCTGCTATTTTCCTGATTGCCTTCTTAAGGGAGGGAGGAAACAAGTAAATGTGCATGTGCCATCAGACAACGCTGGAATATTGGATCGTGCTTCAGTGCTGCCTACAGTGCCGCCTGCTAGCTCCCAGGCTGGTCTCTTACGTTTTTACATTTCATCAGTTACGCATTTTTAAGCTGGCAGTCTCCAGAAAAGTTGTGAGGAAGTCAAATGTGGAGCTAATACTTTAGAGACTCCTCTTGAATCACTTGTGACAGAAGCAGATGTTGCAGATGTCTCTTATCCATCTTTTTCTGGTCCTTTTTTTGTTTGGTTGGTTTTTTTATGTTTGGGTTTGTTTGGTTTTTTTTGGCTTTGTTTTTCTGCATGTCTGTTCGGGGGGCGGGTGAAAGCTTAAGGTTTGGCAGTAGCAGGAAGTTGATGTGGCATGAAAAGAAAACATGGTGTCCTACTTGCACTGAAAGATAAACACTGCTCCTACTTTTTTGTATCAGCTCCTACTGCCACTCTGTTAAACCTCAGTTCATTCAAATTCCTGCTAAGGGCTGTATTAGAAGTCCCAGGGCTCTGTTCCCCTGCACGGAGAAGAGCTGTGCTTCCCTGTCCTCAGAGTGATGCTCGTGGTCAGCCTTCAAAAAGCTGTGAGCCCAGCCACTGGCTGCAGCACAGACCAGTTGCCGCTGTCTCCTGAGGAGCAGGACAAACTCTGTCCATGTCCCAGGGAATGGATTTGGTTTAAAAATCTGTGGGTCGTTTTTATTCCCCCCACCGTGTGTTATTAATTTAATTGCTCTTTGGTTTCTGGAGGATTATGGAGGGGGCAGGGAGGGGGTGGAAAGATCTATTTTAAACTGCCCTCTTCCTTAATTCATGTCTTATTTGTGATGTTATTTTTACCAGCAGCACTTTGCGATCCAACTGCTACTTCTGAATGTCATTTACTTGAATAAAAAAATGTAATTCCATTTCTAAGTGTGACATCAGCGCTGGAAGCAGTAACTGAATCAGAAAGTGCTGTTTAAACATCAGCTTTCCCATGACAGAAGGGAAAGATTATGAAGTCCAGGGCATGCGGTAATGTAATACAAGTGTAGCAAAAATATTCAAAATTGATTGTTTGCAGGATATCCCATCTTTACTGGGGAAATACCTATTTATAAATCCCCTATATTAAATAAAAATGGATGAACAGTATTTGGTTATCTCATGTTATCTGACATCGATTTGTGGTTTTGATTGATAGCAGTAAGCCAGTCCTTCCCAGAGCTCCTTCAAGAACAGTTGCTTGTGACCTGTTAGCCATATACCTTGAAAGGGGGTTTGTCTGTTGGACTCCAGTAGGGTTTTTTCAGTATTAATACCAGCAAAAGCTTTTTTTCAAAAGATTGCTTGATTCAACTTGAAAGCTGATGCAGATCTCTCATCTTTTGCCTGTAAAATTGGTAAAGGAAGAAATTTTTCATTCACACGTATTTCTGGTACTTTGTAAAGCAAAGTATGTCATTTTAACAGATGGACCAGCTCACTTTTTATAGTCCCAGTTTGTTCAAAATCAAAAGAGGGACTGTACAATCATTTTAAGTAATGTGTATGCATTTTAAGTAACTACTCAGTATGTGCAGGCTTAACCCCCAGTAATGCCAGGTACACATTATTGCAGCCTGTGAGTAGAAGCCAGCAGAAGGCCTGTCCATCATCTTGGCTGTTCAGAGCACATGGGTTTTGTGTAAATGGGAACTAGCACCCCAAAAGCTCCTGTGGCTACCTCTTTAAAGTTTCTTAACACCTTGTCATTTACAGCTCTTAACCTGCCGTTTGTTCATGGGAGAGATGAGATCTGGGTCTTGCCTCAGGGGAACTTGTACATGACATCCTGCAATAAACCTTCTACAAACAACAGAATACTGGAAAAGGCTAAATATCAGCAGTGCTCTGTATATATGTGGTAGTGCTTGTAAAAAGCATGTGCGTAGCTGTTTATCTCGTTGCCAGGGTTGAGATTCATATGTAACTCTTTGACTGGATAGTTGTCCACAGTGTATGGGCTTAACTTCCTTGGAAAACTTCAGCCATTCTTAAATTTCCTGTTAAAGCCGGTGGGGGCAGAAGTTCAACTGACATGGAACTGTGCTGAATGAATAATTCCCTTTGTGGACCTCTCTAGAGAAGGATCTTTTTAGCCTTCTCTGGGGATGCCTTCATAAAAAGTTAAGTTCTCTTAGGGTTTTGTACTAAATCAATAAATAAGTTAACAATAGAGCAGCTGGGAATCATCAATTCTGGGAATTTGCTATACTCAAATTGCAGCCAGAGGGTAGATTTCTCATTTAAGAAGCAGATACTGCCATTGTCAACTATTTAGTCTCCAGGCCCTTTCTCAACTCTAGGTTTACTTATCAACAAAAGACAACCAAAACCTTCCCTAACCCTGCCTGTCATGCCAAGAGGGTGACAGAAGTGTGTCCTGGTTTACGTCTGTGAGGAACAGTGAGAGCGCACCCTCTTTGTGATGGTCTCCTGAGCTTCCTACCAAATCCCCGGGGGGAAAGCTTCCTCTGGAGGCTTTAAACTGATCTTAAACTTAACGTAACTTGAGGCAGGAACATTCCTTTAATTCCCTCGGTAGTTGTATGATGTGTACTCAGCTAGTATTGCTTTATATGGCTCTCATATAAACTACAATTCCCAGGAATCCCTGGTCCTTGAAACCCTATCTTAGTGACAAAGTAATGACAATATAGGAGTCTGGATCAGCACATCCTGTTACTGGACAGTTGCTTTGGTATCAGTCTTCCTGTGACTCCATTGTAACTATATATCTAGCCTTCACTAGGCGGAGGAAAGCCTGGAAATGTGAACCATGTGCACCCAAACCACTAGAATCTTGAAAAACTAAACATATAAAGTATATGCATAAAGTATATAAAAATAATACTTGCTTTTTTTCATTTCATGTTTTCTGTTTCATTTGGAGATGTATTGTATTTGGCTAATTACTCTTTTTGTAAGCAAACAAATAGAAAAAGTATTGCAAAACAGTGACAAGCTTTTTTCCTCTCCTTTAATCCCTGTTTTAGGAAGGCATGAGGCGCAGTCCTGGACAACAGCCACCAAGCAATCCTTGTGCCTCCTGTGGCAAAAAGTGAAAGTGCAGCTAATGCTAAGCATGTCTTTCCTTGTTACTTTTATTTGGTATTGCAGAAGGCTATACGGCTTTTTAGCACAGCTACTGAAACGGTAGGTTTTTATTATGCAGACTTTAATCTTCCGTGCTTTTACTTATTTCAGTAAATAGTGACTTTTGACAACTCCTCTTTGACACCTGTTTTATCATTTTGGATTTCAGGTGGAGCAACTACCTTCAGAGAAAACTCATAAGTAATCTTTTTCTTGTCATTCCATATTCATTAATCCCCCTGCACTACCCTTTAGATGAAGAGCAGAAGGTAACTAATCTATGAATTAATCTCGATTTAGGGAATCTCAGTGTGCTGACAGAAGTTGATCTACTTGGGTATAGTGTGAGAGAATGGAAAGGAGAAACACAGCAGGCCAAACATATGAGGGAGGTAAGAGTTGAATTTTAATCTCTGCATGAAGATGGGGAGAAGTAGTACCTGGGAAAGGAATAGCACTCCCAGTGCAAGCAGCTACCAGAGTCCGTTACACTGGCTGGTCAAAAGAAAAGCAAAAGAAACAGCACGAACACAGATCTAAATTGGCAGCTATATCATGGTGGCCATTACTGGAGGCAACATGGCAGGGGTCATGGTGAGGGCAGCAGTGCCCTCCAAAGGTCCTTGATCAGTGCTTTAAGTCAGAGCAACACTATGATATCCTAACTTGTGGTGGGGATGGGCCTCCAGGAGCAACACATATTTTAAGGCTTTCTGTTTCAGCTGTGTTAAGCCTTAGTCATCAAGATAGGCTCAAAGAACGTGGGCTGGATTTTTACTTTTCCCAAAAAACTTCTAGCTACAGTAGCTACACCAATGGTAGAGTAGTAGTATCTGTTAAAGCAAGCTTAAACTCAAACCCTGTCAATCAGCTAACTAACTGTGACATTATCTTCTACTATCATCATGGTGCGGCATTTCAGACGAGCACAGGATAAATGCAACACCAGGTCTGTATTGCTGATTATCTGTTGATGGTGGGAACACTCTCTGTGATATGCTGAGAGAGACCAAAAAGGAAGAAGGGTCAGAAGATGAAGCAGTAATGAGACACACCAACTGGCCATCCAGCACTGGCAACAGCTATGAGGTTGAACTTCCAAGTGGTGCCCATGACTGTTTTATGGATCAGCCTTTCAAGAAGCCTTTAAAAGAGGAAGCCACCCTTGCCTTTGTCCTGAGTAGTGCACAGGATCTGCCACGTAAATGTTGCTTTCCAATTTCTATTGTTCTCTGGAACAGGAGGCAGCACGTACTTGTATTCAACATCCTTGCACGAACGGCAAAACAAAAAAAAAAGTTATTATACTTGCATCTACCTTCAAAAAGGGAAACTACATAAAACCAAGGAAGTAAGTTAAAAAGAAGCTAAGAAACTTGAGTATTTATGGTCAGTGCATTTGACATATATATAGATTTAGGTCATGGTACTGGAATCACAGAGCAAATGTATACCAAGGACTTAAGAAAGGGTAAAAGGAAGCTGATGTAACTAAACAGCAGCACAAGGGAGTTATGAGAGAAAAAAGAAGATATTTTTCAGAAAGTGGAATTTGCACCTGAATGACAAATGGAGGAAGCATCCAACTTTTCCACAATAAATGCAGGAATACAGCAACACCAAAAGTACCCAGAACAGCACACAAGGCCCAAAGTGATTTGGAGGAGCAAATAACAAAAGATAGCGAAACTTTTAGTAAATTTGCAAACACAAGAAAGTGAACAAGGTTAAAGCTATTATGGCAAAGAAGTCTTTGCAGACCTGCTCTGATTTGTTTGACCATGTGAGTGTTTACACTAGCAACAGGGCAGAGACTGGAGCAAGTCACTGGGTTTGGAGAGAGTGCAGAATGACCCTTAGGGGACAGTGCTAGCTTAAGGTGTTTACAAAAATGATGGTGTTGGAGCATCTTTCTGTATATAAAACTTACAAATACACACTCTCATCCCACTAGCTCTCTCTTATGAGTAGTTGGAATTGTACTGAAATCAACATGGGTTTAAAATTTTTATTACTTACCTTTTTTTTGGGGGGGGTCTTCTTCTAGGCATATGAAGAATTGTTTTGGAGCTGTCATATCAAATACCTGCGACAAGTCAGGAGGGATAACTATTGTGTACTAAGAGCGGTGCTTTTTCAGATATTCAGCCAAGGCATACCTTTTCCATCATGGATGAGGGAGAGAGATATATTAAAGGTAAAAATTGTTTCATAAGTGAACATGATTCAAGTAACCTTGTACTGAAGAAGGAAGCTTTGTTCAGTGTGAAAACTGACATGTCAGCTATGGACGTAGAGGAGAATCATCAGAATTTATAGAGAAATTTTTCAAACATTTGAACTACACTGAATGGAAAAAGTGTCCCTGATCTGAACATAACCATGTGAACATGGGTCTAAATGTAAGAAGGAAAAAAAATAAACATTGGATGGATTAATGTTACTGCCACCCTGCTAGATGTCACTCCATTATCATAAAAGGATATTTGAATCCTCTACATTCACATCTGTGCAACGTCCTGTGACTCCCAAAGACTTGGGAGCTGCTGAGCATGTTGCTGAAGCAGCAGGATTCCTGCTCTGGGCTCCAGAAGCCCAGGAGGTGGGGAGCTATAGCTGCTGCCTGTTGGGGTAACTGTGCAAAGTGGAAGGTGTCTGTAATATTAAATACCTCACCAAATCTGGATGCGTCCAGCTTTTCCAGAGCATAGGTTATATATTTTGCTGAGAGCATATTTTCTTCTTTTTTGGTTAGCCCTGTATTAAAAGTTTCTGAAGGACTTGGCAGTGAAACGGAGCCTCCTTCTTAACATTTTGTTGATTGAACTGTACAATCAGATAGAACCACATTGTAAATTAAAATGTGTGTAGACAAGTTGATATAACTTTATATTCTGCTTCTTGTTATGGTTATAAGTTGTTTGCCTTTATTTTTTTTACCCCAGCTACCTGAAAAGCTGTTGTATTCTCAAGGTTGCAACTGGATTCAGCAATACAGTTTTGGGCCAGAAAGATACACAGGTCCCAGTGCCTTTGGTAAATTGCGCAAATGCATGGAGACATTAAAGACAAACGTGAGTATTTAGGAAATGGTTGGGAGGAAAACAACGAGAGATGGGTTAAGAAAGAGTTAGGGAACTGCTCCTGGTTACATATTCCTATGGCAGTCATCCTTCTCCTCAGGTCTAGAGACCTGAGCTACTTGGAACGCCATCATCTCCCCTGCAGGGGAATCCAGTTTTCAGGGATCCACTAAGCTAAGTACTCAGGGTTCCCCTGCAAGTTAGGGAGGCCAGCCTCCCTAGCATGTTCTTATGGTTAAGCTGTAAGGAAAGTCTTCCGGAATGCCTGAGGAGATGGGGGATCTGTTTCTCAATTTAGTATTCATGGGTAAGCTTTATTTTTTTAGTTGCAATTCACAGTTTGTTGCCACGTCAACATATAAATGATACACACAGAATTAAATTAAATTCTTTTGAATCCCAGTCATTGAGTCATAATAATGTCTATTATTGTGGTCCCAAAAAACCTCTCAGTAGTTCCAGATGGTTCTTTTCAGGCACTGTGTTCAGGACTGGGTGCTTTTTGTCCAACATTGTCTCCTGGAAGGTCCATTTTCTGGGTGAAAGCACTGGCTTTTAACCCCTCTAGAGCCACAGAGAGCTCAGGAGCTCTCATTATCAACTGTGAGGAGAATGAGAAATTCTCACTGCATTCATGTCCCTTACATGTCTTTGTCATGTCCCTT